>JANHZU010004001.1:258219-271675 GCA_032468055.1 Acrochordus granulatus
CAGTTTTCTTGACAAGATTTCAGAAGTGGTTTGCCATTGCCTGCTTCCTGGGTGGTGAGAGAGAATGACTGGCCCAGGGTCACCCATCTGGCTTTATGTCTAAGGCAACAGAGTTTTGCCTTCTTGGTCTCTAGCCTGGTACTTTAACTACTATACATCCAACTTAGCTGAATTACATTTGTTGGAAGGCATAGCCAGAATTCACAGCAGTTCCAAGAGTGATTGTCCCAACACAATGGACTTTACCAGGTTGGGGAAAGGGAGTTCTAGCCAAAACAGATTCTTTAAATCCTATTAATTTCAATGAAGTTAGCAATGATTGAAACACATTATATATTTATATACCGCATATGTAAACAACTGAATGATAAAGGAATTGAAAATTGTTTTATGAATGCAGATTTCAGCTGTAAAGTAACACAAATTATTTGTGAGATAATGTCTTTTATAATGAAGACATCCTTATATGGGATGGAAACAGATGTTTATGTATTTTAAACGTTTAATGACAGACATTTAAAAGTAACCCAAGGCTACAAACATTGCTTTTTTTTTCAGAAGGTCGTCCCAGTGGGACAAGAAGTGTAAAAGCACCTATCACAAAAACAGGAGCTGGTGTGGGAAGTGTGCCAAAAGTGCCTTTGTGTGACAAGTGTGGAAATGGCATTGTGTAAGATATTTAATTTCCTTATCACAGATGTGCAGCATTGATTTTCAAAATAGCTTGTAACCACCTCTTAGAAAAAGAGAGATTTTTCATTTATAATCTTAAACAAGGTTCTCTTTATTTGTTAACATCCATCATTAATAAATAACCTGCGGCTGAGCCAAAGACAGTTCTCCCAGAATAAAATTAATCAGTTTTTCCTCACTGGATTAAAATGTAAAAGACAGGATGCAAAAGTGGGACAGAACAAAAAAGAATGAGGACAAACAGAACTACTGACTCCTAGAGATCTCACAAATGAAATCAAAATGCTATATTGTTAGTGACACGTTGCATAGATTTGTTTTATGTGAGTAATATAACATACTTTTAAAAGGTTAAATGCTGTAAATAATGCCCACATAGTGGTGCTGGCAAAACTTTACTGTTTTTTTAATGTTTCACTTAGCTCCAGTTAAATGATTAGAGCCATGCCCAAGAACTTGGTAGAGGTGGCGAAGGCTGACGCTCACAATGTGTTGAGCAGCAGACTTCTCGCTGATTTCTCAGTCTCTTACTGTTGCATTCATCCATCTTGTTCTTTTTGTTGGATTTTTTTTTATTTAACAGTGGCACAGTAGTAAAAGCCCGCGACAAGTACAGGCACCCAGAATGTTTCGTCTGTTCCGACTGCAATGTCAACCTGAAGCAGAAAGGCTACTTCTTTGTGGAGGGGCAGCTATACTGTGAAACTCACGCCAGAGCTCGCATGAGGCCCCCGGAGGGTTACGAAGCTGTCACCGTTTACCCCAAGGCTTAGCTGTTTGGAGACACACATGCCTGCATGCACGCCTAGGGCGTTCTCAGCTTACAGCCGTTCTAGCATTAATGGCCTAAATCCAGCAATTGCTCGGGGTGGGGGGAGGAAGGCAGGATGGAGGGCTCAGGGAAGAAGGTGGAGTACTTAGTCGCCCATTCTGAGTCTGGGAGAGGAGGCATGCTTTTCCCAGACTTCTATCACAATGTCTTCCAGTGTACTCTGACAGGAGTATAAACATAACAGATTGTACTATATTAAGCAAAGTTAAGTTCTTCTACATAGGTTGCGTTTTTGTTCAGATGTCTGCACACGCATTACTAAAAAAGGATGCAGTCCACAGATGTTATCAGTCTCCTAGCCGTGAACACAAATCCTTTATGTTAAGGACACCTATCTGACATGGAGACAATGAAATGAAATGAAGAAGACTCAGAGCAATAGGAGAGGACAACCGTTGCATATTAGCAGTGAATGGTTTGCTGTGATAGAAACGCACTTTAATATAAACTACTAGACACTAAACAACCAAGTTCTTCTTAAATCATCCACAAATCGTAAAGCTTTTGCCATTTTTAAAGCACTGTCACAGTTCCCATCAAGTGCGTTTTTACTTGGTCTGCCAGGTTTTCTCAGCCTGGTGCCCTACAACGCCCATTGTTCTTGATCAGGAGGGGAATTTAGTTGCTTAGGAAGCAAAAGGAGGAAAATAATTCCTAGACTGTGTAATAATATCAGCTTATTGTATTTATCCTTATTTCTCTTTGCTGCCTGAGATAAGCAAATTGTTTAGGGAAAAATCAGCCAAGAAAACGAAGCCACTGAATTCATAGCAAAGTAGGGATGGGATTACATTTCTTAATTAAAGGGTTTCTCTGTCTCAGGACAAATGGTTTACGTTTGATCTACTGATTGGGATCTACATATGTAGAGGGATATAGTTCTGAATACACACTTTGCAATAACTGTCTCCTCCTTGCTGTGGATGAGGAAACATTCATCCAGGATGCTAGCTGCAATTGAAGCTGGATCAGGGCTTTGCTTGTGATGTTCAGCAGGGGTGTGCTGTGTGCTGTTCAAAATTGGGGTTTTAAGAATCTCACTGGCCACATACAAGGCCAAGGTATATCAATGTAGGCCTTGCATACATTGTGATTAAGATGGTTGTTGATTATGAAGAGCTGCACTTCTGTAGGGTTTTGTTTTTCTGTATAAAAGCAATTAAAATGCTTTTTAAAAAAATATTTTAAAGCAGCGTTTTGTGTGATTACCATACAGAAATGTGTCTGAAAAATGATGACTTCCAACATTTATCACAACAATTTTTTTAAAGGGGGGGACAACAAGGGAACATCACAGATTAACACCACAGTTAACTTCTCCAGGGGCCAAAACAATTTTATATGTTTTTGAAGAAAGGTCAAGTAGGTTTAGGCCTGTGTCTTATGAAGCTGGTGGTGAGACTGTTGATAGGTAAAGGTGGCAGCTAGTAGTAAAAAATTGCCTAAAGGTAAAGTTTCCCCTGCCAGTCATGTCTGATTCTAGGGGGTGCTGCTCATCTCTGTTTCATAGCCAGCATTCATCGAAAGATGCTTCCATGGTCATGACTATATGGCCAAGGGGTGCAGAACACTGTTACCTTCCCACCAACTTAGGCGGTAGTTATTCTATTTTAACATGCTTTTGAACTGCTAGATTGGCAGAAGCTGGAGCAGACAATGGGAGCTCAACCTGTTGCACAGCAGTGCTTGGGTCTCAAATTCAGGCTGCCAACCCTCCACCTGATAAACCCAGTGTCTTAACCGCTCACACCACCATGCCCCTTGTGTCTTATGAAGTTGATGGCGAGACTACTGATAGGTGTGACAGCTAGTAATAAGCATTCTTAAGAATAGCCTGCTTTATTTTAAAAAGAAAAAAAAGATAACCATGTTAATCCTAAAGGAATAACCTAAACATCACCAAACTGCTAATGTGTGAATATTGAAAAGAAAATTTTTATTTAAAAAATCAGCATAGAGGCCAACCAAAGCCAAATTGTGGAGTACTAGCCAATGATATCCATGGGGGGATCGGATGCCAAAATATGCAAGCTGGCAGGCACAGTATCACAACTGAATCCCTATCTTTTTTCATAAGTAATTATGAAAGCAGGAGGGCAGGTTGGCATCTCAGAATGGAAGTACTCCTAAGGGGTACATATGCTGCCATCAAAAATTATGTTTTTATTTTGACCTGATGATGTCAAAATGGCCACATTTTCAGTTTGGCCAAGAAGAAAAAAGGTACAGAAAAAACTCTATTCATTCATGAAGCATATTAGGTTTCAAATAGAGGCATGGGTAGCAAATGCTTGCTACATGAAACATGTTTTGAGTTGTATGCCAGAGGTTTGAGTTAGTATGCAATGCTTGACAGAAAACTATTCAGCAAGTTAAACAGAGCATATTGAGCTATTGGATGAGAGATCTGCTCTGTACTAGTTGTCTGATACGAGGACTGGTATCAGTTTTACTTAATAATTAAAATGCAGCATTGTCAGCTTGGCAATTCTCCACACAGTGCCCACAGAGATGACTAAACTGTTCTTTAATTATCTATTAGCCAGCCAACCAACAAAAAGACTGAAAATTGAATCACAATTACCACATTAAATCCCTTTTCCTGCAGGGATGGGAAGAGGGAGAGTCCCAGCAGCAATTTTCCCACAGCTGCCCACTTATTTCAAAATATGGCAGCTAACTTAAACAGTAGCAAAAAGAGCCCTAGTATCATGGCTATAGTTTTACCAATATTGAATGCCATTCAGATTTTCTGCCCTGGCCACCAGAATGTCTATCTTTGTACTTTCAAACTTCCTACTTACGTGTGCAGACAAATATCCTATGCCCAGTTCCATAAATTGGGTTGCTGTTTCTGAGTTCCATGCATTGAAAAGAAAATTGAAGAGGGAACAGTGTCTATGTTTGTTAGTAGGGCATGCTGAAATACTTTTACTTTCCTCTTTGACTAAAGTTGCACAATTAAGAGAGGCACTTCTCCATGACTTCTTTGAAACATATCTAATAGTTGGGGAAAGGTGGAGCACTTTTAGACTATTTACTGTATAATTGGTTCAATATATTTGTCCGTATCTGTAGCAAAAGCCTTCACAAAATACTCTCTCAATCATTTGTCACAATTTTAAACAGCCCTGGGCAGTGTACAATAAAAATACAAAAGCTCTAATAAATTAAAAACAAAAATTTAAAAAAAGGCAAGAGCAATTAAGAGTTGTTAAAACTGATTAAAAAGGTAATTTAAAAAGTGAAAGGGAGGATTTCAGGATGTTGCCAGCCCCACTGCTGCATGCTCTTCTGGGCTCCCCACATGAAGCTACAGAACTAAGTTTTCTACTAGTCCTGTGGCACAGCTTAAGACCCATGGTAGGGTCAACAGTAAAAGGAAGCAAAACTCTAGTAATGCAAAAGGAGGAAGCTTCACAAACGTCAGGACTATATTCAGACATAATACACATCTGCCTTATTGCTTCTCTCTTGCTTACATTTGCTACCTTACTCTCTTTACAGTGGGTGTTAGAAACTGAAACTACTGTACAACAGTTCCCAAAATACTATAGAATTCCTATATTGAATTACTGCACAACTGATTGTGTTGACTCAGGCAAATACTCTCAGCTGGCTAAAGGTGTTCTCATGTCACTGCAGCAGTAAAAGCACCGATACGTATCCAGGTAATATATCAAGTTTAATTAAAAATGCTTGTCCCAAAATCTCATTTTTGGACTAAGCAGAATAGAAATGAGTCAAAATGCCTAGGGTGTCAAAAGTTTGGAAGCAAGAAGTGGTAACAAGAAGTCAGAAGACAGAATTGTGCCAGTGCACTAGGCTTTGCATTCCGTAAACTGACCTGTTGCATGTGAAGATGAGGAAGGTCTCATAACCAGTGCTGAAATAAGATTCATTGTTGTCTATGGTGCTTGAAATAAGGGGGTCAGGAATGAAATGCTAGGCCATTCCTGGCAGTAAGACATAGATCAAACAAACCAAATCAAGACATTGAGGGAACTACAGTGCAAAAGAGATGCCTAAATATAGCTTTGACATATTTGCTCTTGTGTAATAGTGCTGGATTAAATCCAATAGTTGCCCTTCAAGCTGCTGCTGAACAGGTGTAAGAGGGACTTTGTGAATATAGTTTATGCAAGTGTTATTTGTGATCCTGGCAGAAATTCACTGAGCTGGCCTGAGATCATTTGTAGCCTCAAATTCCTGCTCCTAGAGGGAGACTAGATTGTCCTGTGAAGAGCAATATCTTTTTCCACCTTGAAATTAATCATGTAAGCCTTAATATTTCTGCAAATCTTCTATTTTATTTTTTTAAATAGTATAAACTGTTTTAATGAAAAAAGCAAAGGGACATAAATGGAAAAGAATTTTATTTGTCTAAACCCAGAAGTCACTATTAAAATCAATGGTTACTTATAAAACAGTTCAGTGGTACTAAAGCAGGACCTCTAAGATTGTCTTCTTTCTTGACTACAGAGGATATAATTAGGCATACTGTACTTATGAAAATCTATCTCCAGAGAAAGACCATGCCTTGCAAACAGATCTTAAGGAACTGATATCTGCACTTAACCACGATGCAATATTGCTGAAAAACATATCATGATGTCCTGACAATCACCAGCAGAAGTGGATGCTTGTGAGTCTTTAGTAGAGGTGAATAACCTCTCTAGTGGAGTTGATGAGAGTAAGAAAAGGAAGCCTTATCTAGTCCTACAAGAACACTGAATTATAAATTGGCACATGCTGATGGCATAGCTGTGAAGTCAAAGTCCATAGCTTTATCTGGCATGCAGTGAATGCAGCATGCAGCAACCTTTTGCTGCTTTTAATAATGTGGCGCATTTATGGAATCCATAAAACCCAACAGGTACCCACAGCTACTATCACTGATACACTTTTTCACCATAAGGATTGCTGCTGGCTACACAACTTTCCAGCTGGTGGTATGCCTGGTAATCTCATATTTCAAATGAAGATAAAGAAAGCAATTTTGCCTGCACTGCCTGGTGCCTTGTGGATTGATAATAGTGGTTAGTGAAGCATTACAGTCTATCAGAAACACGAACACAGGGTTCAGGGTGTGAGAGAAATGGAAAATGGCTCTTTTTTCAAGGTGAAGATGTAATTTCTTTCAATGTGCCATGTACTGCATGAATGGTAATTGCAAAATAAAAGTCCATCATGTCTCTGTCCAAGGCTGTATGTACAGATTTCTATTTGCTCTTTGCCTTGGGAACAGCATGAACTCCCAGTGTGGGCAATCCTGTGCCTACCATGTTGTCTCAGAGCTGGGCAGACTTAATCTCAAACCCTGTTTTCAGTAGCAGAATTCACCCAATGGACACTTGCAACATACAGATAGTGCACTTAATAATATCCTATGCACTGATAGGAGAGACAAAGATGTTTGTGTTAAACCCCCGGCATCAAGAAATTAAAGTACTGTTTTGAATAATTATCTGAGAGAGGGGAGAGAATGAGATATTGGTTTCCCAAAATGTATGTCATATCTATAATAAGAATCATATACAGTATAAAGTTTCTCTATCCAGGGATATTGTACAGGAGAATATGCTGGAAAGATTATTTCAATTGATTGAAAAGATGACAAAGGTCTAATCCCTTCCTCCAGTTCACCAGAATACTAACACAGCATTAGTGGTCAATGCTGTGACCTCAATTCTCTGGCAACTGAGTCACAGACTCACACATAAATGGCCAAGGGACACTTCCTCCATTCAAGCCTTACCTGGCAGTTTCCATCCATCAAGGGTTGCCATTGGCCACCCAAGTCGTCCATATAGTAATGAAGGAAAGCATCAGAATGTCAGAATGTCATGTTAAAAAGCATTAGTATGTCATAATGCAACTCAGAGTTGAACAACAACAAAATTGTTTTTAAACCTTTTAAACTTACCTTGCATTTGGCCATACCCTCCCAAACCCTCCTATTTTATTGTATATGGCAGGAGAGAACTGGCAACACAGTTCTCCATCGCCCGGATGTCTGGACAAAGTCCAGCAAGGTACCACCTCTCTTTCCTACCAATATGTTCCCGCTTTGGCAGTCATGGTTGTTAGAGAACTAGAACCCAGAAGAAAGGTAGAATGGATTGTAGATTAATTATAAAGCTGGCTTAATTCCAAAATGTTCAAATGCTATCAAAATAAGTTAAATATCTGAAAAGATACAACCTTCTTTGAAAGTTTAAGTTCCTTATGCTCCAACCCATATTCATAGGATTATGGTTATATAGTTATTTGTCTGTCAGCTTTTTCTCTGTAGTAGATATTTGCTAGTACACTTCTATTAGCCATGTATGTTGTGCAAATTCATCAGAGAAATAAAAAAAATGTTTTGCTTAACCTAAATTGACAGTGGTTTTTTTAAATTTTTCTTGCATTGTTGTGTTATGATTATAAAATTATTTTAAAGCTACTTTTGAGTATTGCCTTGACTTTTTGTCAAAAGATCAAAAGACTTGACTCTGAGTCAAAAAATAGGAGTCAATTTTTGGAAAAAAAAGAGGGAAGTGGGGTTTTCTTCAAACTATATGAACATTTAACAGTGCTATCCATAAAGTACTTATTCAACTTACAGTTATGAAGTTCCAAACTAAAAATGCTCTACACATGAAAAAGGGACATTAGCAATTTATTTTCATTTTTCACCTGTCTTGGAACTGCCTCCTGAAAACTATTCCACCTCTCCCAAAACATTATTTTCAAGTAGGTAAACTGTTATAATTTTTTTCAAGCAAATCTCTGGTTTGGTTTCTCTTCATTTTCATTTCATACTATTTTTGGATTTTCCTGGGTTTTTTTAAATTACATTTATCCCAGTATCATGTTTGGAAAACTGAAGATAAAGATAACAATAGAATAAATTAAAACAATTCTACCCTACTTTTCTCTTTATTAAAAAATATATGCTGGAACTGGCTTATAACATAAAACAATTATAACATAAATCCACTATACCCATTTGCTTCCCCTGAAGCAGTGATGAAGTTGCTTTGAAACAAACTTGACTGCTGGTGACTTCACAAGATACTTCCAAGTCATTTTCTTGGCAGCAACAATGCCAGGTGGCTTGCAATACTTTTGGGGATGATTTTCTTTTCAATTTATTTAGTATGCCAGTGTGGCTTACTGTCTTAAAATACCTGGTGGTCTCATTCTAGAAATTGACTTTTTTGGCTTTTTCCGTTATTTTGCACACCTTGTTTAGCTTCTAAAATGGCCAAGATCGGTTAGACATTACCACCTACGGCTGGGTGCAAATTGGAAAAAGACTTTCCTGTCTTTTGATGTAGAAAAGCTCAAGGAAGAGACCAAACCACTCACGCAGATGCGGTTATCTTCGGGCAATAACTTTCATTAAAGCTTTATGACATTTGATCGGAGACGACCAAGCCTTTTCCCGAGCGTAACCCCCGTTCAAAGCCCTTGCATCCAACCATCCGCACCTTCCCGACCTCCTTTAATTCTTCCGGCTCGTTTCCAGGGAAACTCGTTGCCTGGCAACGGCAGGCCGCTTCGGGTCGAGTTTGACGGTTTGGCCATCAGCGTTTGAATGTGACGAGGGGCGCGCGGGAGGACACAAGACAAGATGGCAGCCGCGTTCCGCTGTCGTGAGTTAAACGCGGCGCCGCCTGGTGGGTGAAAAAACGGGCGGGCGAGCGGGAGAGGGATTCCTTCGCTCCAAACGCAGGGCGTCGTTTCATAATCCAGAGGCTGTTGCAGGGACTCAGGGGTGTGACTCAAGAAGGAAAGCCCACTCTGGTTGCCTACGGGAAGGAGAGGACCTTGTGCTGCCCGGGAAGATCCTCGCTTCGGGAAGCCCAAATCCAGGGGCTCCAGGTGAGACCCCTTGTCCTCCAGCCACAATTGCTACAGATGTGCTACAGAGGTGAAGGGGAGGGCATCTTTGTTTCAGTCCATGTTGGGGGGATAGTGTCATGCTCCCCCTCTGGAATACAGGGAGATTTCCCATTTTATTTCATCACATCACTCATCATGCGTGGGTGATCTACAGATAGATTCACAGTCTAAGACTAGTGGAAACTTAAAAATTTAAGTTGTAACGCAAGATCTAAGAATGATTAAGATAGCATATTATTATTATATGTGACTGATTGCATTTAATATTCCTATATATTTGTGCAAAATTATCCCACCAGGGCTAACTTTTGCCATAATTTCTGCTTTCAAATATTCAGAAATGTTGCCCACTGGAGGACTCTCCAAATTAACTCCAAGGCCAGTACAAAAGTAGCAGCTGCCACCTGTGCAATAACAGCAATAACATACAATAATAGAAATGTATTAAAATAATGTATGTTAAATTATAATTAATATAGCATTCCTGGCCTTGGGATGATCACCTTTTTTACAAACTTTCAAAAGTTCTGGGTCTATGCTGGCTTTGGAGATTTTCTAGAGAAGGGGATCCCTCACTTCTCTAGAAAAGAGAAGAATGCCCACTTTTGGTAATTTAATAAACATAGACCTTGCTTTTAATTTTTTTGGGAGATTAACATTAATTTGTCATTATAGACATGCATTTTTACTCTCTTCATTAGGTTTCAGAAAAGGGGACAAAACAAATTCAGACATTAGATCTTAGTTTATGAAATCTTTTGGACAGGGTGAGTAAAATATGCTCCCTGCAACTGCTCTTCCTCTGGTCATGCCCAACTGATGTCATGCCCTATTGTTGCTCTGTTGCTATACTTGGAAGGCCAAGTTAGCAGCTTTTCAAGAATCCTGCATTTCGGGGATCCATCATCTACTACAGTGTTTTTCAAACTTGGCACCTTTAAAATGTGTGGACTTCAATTCCCAGAATTCCCTAGCCAGTTGAAAAATTCTGGGAGTTGAAGTCCATACACCTTAAAGTTGCCAGGTTTGAAAAAACAACCTGTTCTAGTACATGCTACATTCAGCTGTGAGGGCCTAACCTGGTCTGGCCTTCTGAATCACACATAGGCATGTCAACTATTCCTTAACTTAACGGTTACCGAGTTAATCAAGTGTTTTCTTCATGAAACAATAAACTAATCATACAGAGTAGATACTAGGCATAAATGTGGAGGTCTTGAATGTCATTTAGGGTATTATGCAAAAATAACAGCTAGGATATAGGCTGTAAGGAAAGACTACATTCAAAGGAACTGTCAGTTGAAGCCAAATAGGTGATTTATCTGGATATGTGTAGGAGAAGGCTAAATCTAGATTGGATATAGCCTGAAATGTTGTTCTGCTCCTGAGCTACATCTCTTATTGAAATACCTACACACTGGAAGAAAGGGTGTGATGTTTGCTGTTTCTCACTAATAGCTGTTAGGGAGAAAACACACCTAAAAATATGAGAACAAAGACTCAACTTGTTGTAGGAATTTTGTATATTGTTTTATTTATTTATTAAATTTATAGTTTTATATCTATGATAAAACAGCAAATTTCCCAATTCCGGTCTAAGCAATATTGTAATTTGTAATTATGGAACATCCAACAAATACATGTATGATGCCAATGAAGTGATGGCAAGTTTAAGTGACATGCCTTTGCTTGATATTTAGACTTCCCAATATTAGCCTGATATGCTAATGCAAATTATGAATTCAAAGATATTTCATTCAAAACAATCCATAGGAGTGGATCTCAGAACTTGAAAACTAATTTTTCAGCATGTATTTAGCAAATAGAAATATAAATACTACACCGTTTCTATACTGAGATGTTCTCTGTTTAAGGAAAAAACTGCAGGCTTCTTGCCTAATATTTAAATTTTCTAAACGTTAATATGCAGGATTTGTTGTTTTGGTTTTTCAGAAAGATTAACTTCAGGAAAGGATGGTCAGTTTCAACCACAATCAACACTGGAAGTAAGCTTACCTCTTAGGGGATAGTAAAGACAAAAACTGTATGTTTATGAAATTCCCGAAGCTTGTGGCTGCAAATATGTGGGATTTCAATTCATAAAATGTGGCTATGTCGACTGGAATTATGGGTTGTGGTATCAACACAGCTAGAAGATACCAAAATAGGAAAAACCAAAATAATGGCTAAGGTAGCAAGAAATTCAGTTTATACCTTTGTGGTAGTGGTTTTTATTTTTATTATTTTATTTGAAGTGTTCAACCCCTTCTTGATGATAACTTTTTAAAAGAAAGGCAGTTTGTGTGTAGCAAAAACAAATTAAAAACAGCCTGATTTAAAGTTATTAATGATAGAACAATTTGCATGTTGCAACAACTGAATCCACTAAATTGTAGCTCCTCTGCATGTCTATATTCTGATTGTCATTAATTAAGAAACATATAATTCATTTATCTCTTCCAAGAACAGATGTAGAACTTTACCAAGCATAATTTAAAATCTACAGATGGCAGTAACAACATTTGAAAAAGCAGATCCAGTAGCCAATAGATATAATTAAGCAGTAAAAAGCAAGGCAGGACGCAGATCCAGAAAAGATTAATCTGGCATCTTCGGACAGAGAATCAACACAGGAGCATGTTACCAACCAACAGAGGCAATAAGAGCACAGCAGTTGAAAGATAAAAGTGCATATAAGAAAAGTTGCTTAAACATTTCAAATTTGATAAATAACACATTGAATTACACTTGGAAAGACACTAGCAGACAGTGCAGCTGATATAGAATACTGCTGTAGGGATTATTTTCAGCACTTTGCCCAACGCAAAATTCTAGCTCCTACATTTCATATTAGAATGAAAAGTATGATTTATTAGAATAATTGCATTCTTAAAACACTGCATGATTTTCAGTGAACAAGTCCATGTATAGAGGCAGGCAGCTTTATTTGTAGCACAGGTCATACTTTTAAGAACAAGGTGTTTTATGGGTGAGAAAAGCATTGAAGACAAAACTACCAGTTCTTTTTCATATTTTGAGGGATTTGGGAAGTACAAAACAGAATAGGTAAATTAATTCTAATACGAAATTTATTTTAAATATCACAGATTTGAATAGGGATGATTTGCTTCGACATTTGGAGCTAAGTGTGTGCAATCACATTTATTTATTTATTAAATTTATATGCCGCCAAAGACTCTCGGATTTGTTGTTGTTCAGTCACTCAGTCTTGTCTGACCCTTTGCAACCCCATGGACTACAGCACTCCAGGCCTTTCTGTCCTGCACTGCCTCCCATAGACTGCCTAAATCCACTCCCATCGCATCTACAGTGCTATCTAACCATCTCATTCTCTGCTGTTTCCTCATTTTGCCATCAATCTTTCCCAGCAGCACACTCTTTTGCAATGAGTCCTCTCTTGGCATTAGGTGGCCAAAGTATTTGAGCTTCAGCTTCACTATATGTTCCTTCCAATGAACAATTAAGGTTGATTTTCTTTAGGATTGACTGGTTTGATCTCCTTGAAGTCCAAGGGACTCAAGAGTCTTCTCCAGCACCACAATTCAAAAGCATCAATTCTTTGGCACTCAGACTTCCTTATGATCCAACTCTCACAGCCATACATTATTATGGGGAAAAAAACATAGCTTTGACTAAAAGGACCTTTGTCAGCAAGTTGATGTCTCTGTTTTTTAATATGCTTTCTACGTTTGCCATAGCTTTCCCTCCAGGGAGCAAGTGCACCATCCCATGGCTGCAGTCACCATCTGCAGTGATCTTGGAGCCCAAGAAGGTAAAATCTGTCACTGTTCCCATTTCTTCCCCTTCTGTTCATCAGGAAGTGATGGGACCAGTTGCCATGCACTCTCCTCTTTCACCCTCATTAAGAGGCTCTTTAGTTCTTCAACACTTTCTGCCATTAGAGTGGCATTGTCTGCATATCTGAGGTTCTTGATATTTCAAAATAGATTGGAAGTGTTTGATCAAGAAAATCCCCACCTCAGTTCTAAAATGGTAGTGGTTAGGGAAAAACTTCCC
>JANHZU010004001.1:271775-282839 GCA_032468055.1 Acrochordus granulatus
CCTCTGTCCATAGTTCTTCAGGCACTTTGTCTACTGAATCTAATCCCTTAAATCTATTCCTAATCTATGCTGTATATTTATAAGGGTTATGATTGAGGTCATACCTGAATGGCCTAGTGGTTTTCCCTACACTCTTCAATTTCAGCCTGAATTTTGCAATAAGGAGCTCATTATCTGAGCCACAGTCAGCTCTAGATCTTGTTTTGACTGACTGTATAATATGAGCTTATTACTTACTCATATATATGAGCTTCTCCATCTTTGGCTGCAAAGAATATAACCAATCTGATTAGACCATCTGGTGATGTCCATGCGTAGAGTCACCTCTTGGATTGTTGGAAAAGAATATTTGTTATGACCAATGTATTCTTTTGACAAAATTATATTAGCCTTTGCTCTGCTTCATTTTGTACTCCAAGGCTGAACTTTCCTGTTATTCCGGTTGTCTTTTGACTTCCTACTTTAGCATTCCATTCCCCTGTGATGAAAAGGACATATTTTTTTGGTGTGAGTTCTCGAAGGTGTTGTTTTACTTTCTAAAATGTTGTTCAGTTTGTGTTCTGTTGAATTAATCATGGGCTTTTATTTGTTGTCACACCAGTTATTTTTCCTGATATTTAATGGCCAAGAAGTCCCCAGAGAACTGTCTTAGTTCTGCATGACAGAGAGCATATGGAGCAATGACATGAATAGTTCAGGTCATTTTCTACCTCAAAGATTGATGAAGGCTTTAATATCAAAACACTTCTAAATATATTTCTTAAATACTAAGAGAAGAATATCCTAGAATGTAAATTAATTTATTTCATAAATGTCTTGAATGGGTAATCACCTACAAAGCAGATTAACTAAATTTACTGTGTGTTCCTAGCATAGATAATTGATTTGAATAAGTATATACAGAGTGAAAAAGTATGAGGGTGCTTTGGAAAAGTATTGAAAAATGGCAGTGTGATTTATAACACACACACATTTTTCTTAGGTCAGAGATACCCTCCCCCACACACACACTAATTACTCTCTTTTCAGTATAAATCATTTTTTATCTGCAATCCTGTCCACAACTATCTAGGGGTAAATCTCACTGAGTTCAGTGGAAAATGCATAGGAGTCTTTAGAACAGATATATGTTGTGATATGAAATATGCTGTGTCAATTCACTCTTTTCTTGGGAACTAGAACATAGGATTATGTGTTTCTGTAAGAAATGAGGATGGATACTTCCAGCTGAATATTAACTATTTGTACAACTTGTAGATCTTACAACAGAAATTGGAATCATTTCAAACCCTTCAACAGCAAACTTTAGAGAATATAAGCATGGTAAGAATATTTCACAGATACTAATGAAATAAGAAGGCATTATGTGATAATAATTTTTTTCTAATAAGTGAATTGAAAATAAATATATCCAGTCAATTTCATATATACATTTCAATACTAGATGAGAAATCCTAAGAATTCTTTTAATTGTTATGTTCTTGTATGTTCTCCCTTGGTTTCATTCATCACAAGTTCAGTATTTTTTTTCCCTAACTCCTCAGGAAGGTAGGGGAATCACAGCATTCCTCATTTTGTAATAAATGTCTCCATAATAGATTGCCATGAAAAGTTACTCTGGGAGGAAAAATCAAATATACACCTAAACTATTGATACCTACTGTTAATGAAAGGTGATACTGAAAAAGTCTGGTATAAAGGCTGCTTTCTTTCTATCTTTTTTTCCTAATACAGTACCCTGATTTTTGTTTTCTTAGATCAAATACATTGGTGATTCAAGACCAGTTTCTACTACTCCCACTCTACTGCATCAGATTACTCAGTCAGATTCCTATGTATAACACCCAAGCATATATCATGAGCATAATGGGTCACAGCTTTCTCTAGATTGTTGTGTTCTCAAGTCTCTTCTAATACACATCTGGCATTGGATTGCCCATTTCTAAATAGCAAGTAATCCATGGCCTATTAGCCTGAACCAGATGGCACAAGGAAATGGGATTCAAATCAAGGGCAATGTAAAGCATTTGAAAGAATGACCTTTGCAGTCACTGGTGGTCCCAGCAGAGCTGTTTGCCAAGTCTTGTCTTCCAAGACTTTGTATTCTTATCAAGAGTGATTAGTACAGAAGAAATGAACAAAGCGAGAAAAAGTGTGCTTTTATCTGTATTTAGAAAGAGTTTTATATATGAGTGTGTGAATGTATCAAATTTTATCAAACATATTAAGTTGTGCAAAGAATACATTATTTGTGTACTCAGAAATATCATTACTATCTATCCAGTAGAGTATTCTGCAAACTCTGAAGTCTCTATGAAATCAGCAGGATTGATTTATCAAATTTATAATTTACTTTTAAGTTGGGAAAGTAAAACATAGAAATGCCTATCAGAACCGCTTACAATCATTATTCAAATAGCAAGAGGAATTCAGGATAGTTTAATGACTCATTTGTGTTTATTCAGGTTCAAACTGAAATCCATGAGATACTTAATAAAAATATAACTGATACGAAAAGTCCGGATAATTTACTTTTTCCTACCACATCTACCAACTTCACTACGGTATGCTTATTTTTTTTCTTACTAGCAAATACTTTGTGTATTAAAAGTATTTTAATAAAAATAAAACAACAATAAAGGTATTGTTGTTTTGGGAAAATTCAGAATCAACATATTTTTTTCCAGTTCCTTGGGATCACTCATCTATCACTTTTAACTCAAATATGCATTACTGTAGGTAGTATATAGTTATATATTCTACTATACATTATAGCATAATGTTTTGAATCATTCTAAATAATCCAATGCTTTTCACAGTCCCTACTCTACAGTATGGTTGTGGCTATCTAATAATTACAATAGCTAATTCATTATTTTTGTGGTTCATTTGTTCTAATCATTGGTGTTAGTACGATGAGATCTGACAATAATATGAAACCACCTATCACTATTACAGGTGCTACCATCTGATATCTTCCTGGAATATTGCTAGGGCCTAGCCAGCATATGAATCTAGAGGGTGCTAGGTCAAAGAAAGAAATTTTATTAAATCTCAGCAAGTATAACTGTGGATGATAAGTGAACAAGAAACTTCCTGGGAACCCTATGAGCCACTTGCTTTAAGAAAGAAATGGATATGCATAATATAAAAGAAAAAGAAAAATTAACCAAATTGAATGAAGACCAGTTCTTCCAAGAAGAGTTAAACAAAACACTCTTTCATCATATTTTGTGATACAGTCATTGCTGATTACATTGTGGAAAAAGACTGGCTGATTCAGTTTTTTTCTGAAACCTCTCTACTGAATTGGACTTAAGGAAAAATTACCTAACAGTAAGAGCTGTTCACCGGTGGTACAGCTTGCCTCAAAATGATGTTTAACAAACTATAATAATTGGGTTCATACTCTGGACTTAAAAAACACATTACAGTTCAATATGATATCTAAATAAATCTATTGTCTAAGAAGTGCTGAACACAAAAGACATAAATTCTCTGAATTACTATTCATTTCTATCTAGCATTTACAAAATCCCCCAGAAGATATGCAATATAGTTTTTAAAAAAACCTTGCCCATTCTTACCATAAAAAGCACCCAAGGAAAAAAAGGAGAAATATTAGAAGTTTAACACCAGAGAAAAGCACCTTAATTTAAAATAATTTAAAAAATTATGAGCAAGTATACAAAAAAACTGGTGAAAGATATCATCCCTGTATCTTTCTATATTTTTTGCAAGGGAAGAAAAAACTGCCAAATTTTAAAAACAACTACACCTTATCAGCATTACTAAGCATGCTTCTTAAGTACTGTATAGTCTTCTGATATGCTACCTTTCCCTTTGTCTCAGCCAAGAGAATATCAAGAAGCTCTATATTTTCAGAAGCAGCTTCATCCTGATAAGAAGTTTGATAGCATTTGTGGTTCAGAAACCAAGTTCAGCTCTGAATTTAAAAACAGGATTCTAGACAAATACAAAGCAACTGGAATATCAGAAAACCATACTCAAGAATCTCGAAACAAAGCTGTTCTTACTTTAAATAATGATAATGAAATTAAGAATTTTGCCAACTACACTTTTTCTCCATCGTTTATTGGTTTGGGCTCAGAAAAGATGACACATCTTAGACTGTTAAAAAATTATAATGAGCACAAAGTTTCCAGGTCATTCCATAACTGTGAGGAAGAAAAAGGATGTTTATCAAAGAATATGAGTTATTTCAAAGATTTGAAACAGGAGGCAGAGAATATGAGTTCTTTCAAAATTTTGAAAGAGGAGGATAAAAAGCCTACTAGACATGAACTATCACATATCCTTGAACTTTTGAATTCTAACAATATCTGTGGCAAAGACAATGATTCTGGTTATTTGTCAGAGCAGGATTTAATGGAAAAAGTGGATATGTCAAATTATGATTTTAAATTCAGGAGGTTTTCAGAACTGGACAATTCAGCGGATGAGTTTCAAACTGTCACTGCCTCACCTTCAGAAAATTATCAGAGTATGCTTCAAACAACATACAAAGACAAATATAAGAATAAAAAACATCTCATGAAAGACAGTGCCACTGACAAATTGCAGATAAATATGTTGTCCAAAGTGCTTAAAAAAAATGAAACACAGTTGCTTAAGTCAAATCAAGAGTTCCAAAACAATGAGAATCTCGAATTCTCTGATATAAATTCTGTACCTGATGACAGTGCTGAAAGCCTTAGACTTTTATACATGCCATTGGGAGAGTTTGACCATGTTCAGAAAAATCAGATGATTCTACACGAAGGTATGAAGACTCAGATGAAACCTCTTGCTGATGTTATACAGTGTCTGACAGAGCAAAATTCAAAATATCAGAATCAAATTAAAGAATTGCATGATGAAAATAATAACCTTCAAGGGAGATTAGTTAAATCAGATGGAGACAGCAAGGAATGCTTGAAAGAACTGAAGAGATTACTTAAGAAATGCAAAGAACTTCAACAGCAAAAGGTAGCACTGGAAGAAAAGCAGGATCAACTTTATGATCAAAATCAGCGGATAATGAGAGACATACATTATTTTCAGAAGAAAGATCAAAAAACCCAGGAAAGTTTGGCTTTTTTATCAAAAGAAAAAAATAATCTTATTGCAACCTTAGAATCTTTGGAAAATAAAGTCTTCGTACTTCAAGAAGAAAAAAAGACATTAGAAGAAGAAATGTGTCAACTTAAAGAAGAAAAAAAATTGTTAGGGGAAGAACTTGGAGAAAAACAGAATGAGATACAACAATTGAAAGAGAATGAGAAGACCGCAGTATCAGATATGGAAGCTGTTCTTAAGGTGTTGCAGTCATTTAAAGATAATAAAGTGAATTCTGATAAAACATTGCATATGGCACTCAGTTCTAAAGAAGTCCTAGAGAAAGAACTCCAGGATGCCCAGTCAGATAGAACTCATATTGAAGAACAATTTCTAACTGAACGTAAAAACACAAAAATAGAAATTGGACTTCTGAAAACCACTTTATCCAACACTGAAAGAGAATGTGATCGACTAAGAAACATGATAACTACTGTTACAGAGGACAACAAGGTTCTCAAGAAGAAGTTGTATGAATTTAAACAGGAAGGTTATGAATGCAAAGATAAAATAAGACAACTGAGTGAAACACTCTTATTAAAGGAAAATGTAACACGTTCTATAGAGAATGAAAGAGATGCACTGAGGTTTGAAGCACACCGTCTTGAAAAGAACAATGCTAACCTTAAAGAGCAAGTTATTACTTTGGTCAATGAGCAATATAAGCAAGAGTGCAAACCTAGAAGCCAAAAGCAAGATGATTTCTCTGTAGATCCTACTCAAATTTGTGAAGAAGTATCTAGATATCATCGTATTTCTTTAATACATGATCTACCAGGTATGTTCTGTTGTCTGATATATATTTTAAAAGTCTATTTTAAGTTATATAATTAATTAATTTAATAATTGCTTACATTATTAAATTAAATAATTAAGTTAAATTGTTCTTAAATGAAGAACAAAATACTTAAACTATGTGAAGAAACCAGTGCCAATGTCAATATATCAAGCTGAAGGGGCTTAGCATCGTGATCAACACAGCCTTTTCCGTTCAGATGTACACAGATGCTCATCCTGTTTCTGTTCTGCTGCATACAAATGTACACTCAAATCATGGTGAATCAGCCATGACCCTTAGTGGGAGATCTAGCCAGGAATTACTCCATTGTACTCTTTTAGCCATCCCAGGCAGAAAGCAAGGATGAGAAGGAAAGTCCCATGAACTGTTTTCTGAAAATTCTCAAACTTGATATTTCTGTATATATCCAGTATTGAGAAATGAGAATATATAGCTAGTCCAAATATATTTTATTGTCCTTTTTTCATTTATGTACCTAAAGGCATTTTAAATTTTGGAAGTGACATTTTCCCAAAAGAAACTAACATTTGTAAGAGATTTCTGTAGTTCTACTTAAATTTACAGAGCTGGCAAGGAAAGAGTTTCAGATGACCTACTGAAGTGGGTAGAATAAGCTATGTATTTTAATCATTAGAAAGCATATGAATATAACTGGGAAGCAATGTTTAAAAATAATTATTAATATTGATAAAGAGTTGGAAGCATTCATAGTTTTGATACCTTTTAAAAATTGTGTTAAATTAAGCTACCACTAGAAACAATCTCAACATCAGCTTCAGTGATTCATAGGACTAATTGCTAAAGCACAACTGATATATAGATTTGTTGCTATCACAAATTGCCTCCTTTGATTTTGTTTGTAAAGAAAACTGTCTTTTTTTCTAGGCAGTTCCAGGCAAGAATCAATCAATTCTTCAAAGAAACTATAATAAAAAATCTTTGAAATCTGTTTAAAACTCTTATCTAATTATAACCACTTTTCTTTAAACCTACTGGTAACATTTGAAATAATGTTCCATGGGTAATTAAGAACAATGAAATCTCACTTATTTTTTCCTTTTTCTTTCTTTTTTTCATTTTGAATGATGGCACATAGTACAAATAGCAGTAAATGCCAATGATAGACTGACAGGAGCTAAACTATCTTGTATCAAGTCCTAGGAATTCCTTGAAGGCACCCAAAATATTGTTAAAAACATAAAGGTTTCCCCTGCCAATCGTGGCTGACTCTAGGGGGCGATGTTCATCTTTGATTCACACTGGTCGGAAGACGCTTCCGTGGTCGTGTGGCTGGCAACACTGTTACCTTTCCAACCGAAGATGGTTCCTATTTATCTGTTGGCATTTTTACATATTTTTGAACTGCTAAGTTGGCAGGAGCTGAGGCAAGTAATGGATGTTCACCCTGTTATGCCAACCTTGAACTGCCAAGCTGCCAACCTTCTGGCCAACAAGCTCAGATCTTTACCACTCGGCCACTGTGCCTCCTCTAAACTATTGTTACTTCACTCTATATTGAAAAATGCATACATTAAGAACATATCAAAGATATACCTTTCCCAAAAACATATCAGAGTATGAGAGCATTGCAGATCTATGTGTCAAAAGCTCTATCCGATTAACTCAGATCAGCTAACAGATAATAATATGTTCAAAACTGATGAAAATACTTTCTACAGGAACTTTTTCATGACTGCTGAGAAGTGAGTTTCTTGGGAACTACCTCCAAAAAAATGTACATGGGAATGCAAGCTTGTTGCTAGAGCTAAAAGCTTTACTACATTAATGCAATAGGCTTTTTGTTAAAGGCAGAAATTATCTAGAAGGGGTGGATTGAATTTAGATTTCAAAATTTGATTCAGTGGCAATTCAATCAAAGGAAACCACTTCAGTTTTCTGAATTAAAAAATCAAATCATTGAACAGAATGTCATTGAAAAGATTTGAACTGTTTAGATGCTGCTATACATGTGCAGAAACAGGATATTTCAAACAGATTCATAAATCCAAATTGAATAATTTATTTTTGAGTCATTCTATCTGAATCAAATAAGATTCAGTTCCTGAACTGGCACAAACTATCAAATTGGGTTAGTTTTTTTAATCAAAACAATAGGAAAAAGACTGTTTGCAGACTTGCAGTATCCATGTTGTACTAGTATATTCAAATCTCATATTTTTCCTTACTTACTGTTTATTTAAAAAGAGGTATGTGTAGTAACTATATAGTTCTGAATGAACATGACAAGGATATTACTAAATTACTGGAGCTGATTAACTTGTTAAGATCGAAGTACTCTGAAATAGACACTCATATAAACAAATTGTTCCTAGTCTATCAAATTATGTTTCTACAGTTTCCAAATTTTGAAAATATTCTCACCTTTGGCATTTAGATTATCCTACTTGGTCCTTTAATTATTATAGCTGCAAATTTGCCAGCCTTATGTGTAAATCGAGTGATGCTCAAATTTAACCTGATCCAAACAATGGTTTCAGTGTTATCTTCTTATCACAATTACTTCAGATAAACTGCACGCCAATTATTCACAAGAAGTATATGTCCTATCCCTAACATGAGAATTTTCAACAAAATCAGACTTGAAATTCATATAGTCAGCAAATTGCTACAGATATAAGTCAAAGCTAAGCTGTCACAAAGATAGAAATAAATGCTTATACATTACTTAAGACAGATCATGTAAGCAACCATTTTGGTTCTGTATTTTCTTCTAATATTTTATCGCTAGGATCTATATAGTCAATATTCCTACAGTGTTCTTGCAATATAATTAGAATCTTGGTTTTTTCCACATTTGCAATTTGAATAATGAATATTCTTGCTTTAACAGTAACTTGTCCATTTGTGTTCCAGCACAATTTTAGACAGATCCTCCATCTCTTATTATTTAACTGCTATGTCTCTTATCCAGCTTCATATTTATTATCATCAACAACACCTGTATCAAAGAATTTAGCTTATAGCATTTTTTAAAACAAGCGTATTTATTTTATTTTTATCCTGCCTTTATTATTTTTTATGAATAACTCAAGGTGGTGAACATATTGAACATACCTTCCTCCTCTAATTTTCCCCACAGCATCAACCTGTGTAATGAGTTGGGCTGAGAGAGAGTAATTGGCCCAAGCTCACCCAGTTGGTTTTCATGGCTAAGCCATGACTAGAACTCATGATCTCCCGCTTTCTAGCCTGTTGTCTTAATCACTAGACCCAACTAATTCTCCTTGCTTCTGATTTACGAATATAATATTTTTAATTTACCAATCTTATAAATGAAATAATTGAACATATTAAACATAAAAGGGTATTACCTACTTTGTTGTTATATTTTTTATTGAAAAAATATGTTGCGGACTTCTGGGGAAGGATGACAAAGTGAAGATGGCTCTGCAAAGCAGAGCTGATGACCATGACAAATGAATCAGTGACTAAGCCAGTTCCATGGAACTTCCCAATAAAGAGAAAATGAGATTGCCCACATCTGCTCCAGATGGCTACTCCTTGGGAGGAGGCTGCAGAATAGCAGTTTTTTGTGGGTTTGAGTGTCCAGAGACAACAGGATAAACTATCTTACCCACAACTATGGCAGGAACTTTTAAAGGACACTAAGTTCATAAACCTCACTTTCTAATCACTTTCAGAAATTGCTCATTTTACTTCTAGTCTATTAGAGATCTTCAGACTGACAACTGAAAACACAGGGCGAGTCTGCCTTTAATCTTGAAAGAAAGTTTAAATAGCAAAAATCTAAGATTTTCATCTTAGAAAGTTATAAATAGATTAAGCGTTCAGATAAAATAGGAAGATTGAAATTTTTACAATAAGATTTTGGAAATAATTATAAAGAACAAAAAGCTTCTTATGGGATATAGATTCTGTTTTCTACAAGACAAAAAAAGTAATTTTATGATTCTGAAAATGACATTAGATTTACAAACCTGAGAAATGGTGCAAAACATTCTAACAATGAAGATACTAAGGAGATAGGTTTCTAAGAATGGAATCAATGTAGTAGCTACCATATTAGCAATGTCGGTAATTATATCTAGTTCTATGAATAGACTATGTGGATTTACAACTGACATGGCAAGAGAATGATTTAGAAACAGTGTTTCACAGGATATAAAAAAATTGGCTGAGGGGAATGCAAATGACAAACTGAGTCACCTGGATATTTTTTTCCTATGGATTAACAAAACAAGCTTGTTTAACGTCTTGAAGAATTCAGTGTGATGTGGTTAAAGAAGAAATGAAGAGAGATGAAACTGTACAACAATATTTAAATGAACTAAAGCTTAAGGCTGTGAGAAATAAAAGGAAGGAATATAAAGTTGGGTTTTTTATCACAATTAAAACAAGGTATGTTGTTTTCTGGCAACCCTTTACGGATTCTCTGCTGACATCAGAACTAAAAATACAGAGTTTTATGGGTTTATCTATAGATAAAGAGATGGGATTTGGGATGAAAATGTTTGTAACCTTTCGAAGGAAGGTAGATGGTTGTCACAAAATTTTTCTTGGTTGGAAGTCACTGCTTTAAACATTTCGTCTTATTCCTTTTTCTTGTTTTTTTTTCTTGCATTTTTTATTTTTCTATTATCTTATCTTTAAGTTTAGCTTGTATTAGATTTTACAATTATAATCAAAATTCTTGATGAAAATATATATTTTTAATAATTTATTTTCTTTAAAATGATAGAAGACTATGAAAGATCCTTGGATACATATTGATCTTTTCATTGCCTACAGTCTACTGACAGTTGGATCAGGAAGTCTGCATGGCAAAAGTCTCAATAATAGTGGCTCAGTTTCATGGACATTTATTCATGTGTAGTAAATTTCTCATTGTAGATGTCTGTCAATGTATACACAGAGAATTTTCCATTCCAAAAATTGCTCCATAAAAATGTTATTAACAAAAATTCAGTTCCTTAAATAAGAACACAAGACTCATAACATATTAGAATAACAGCATTGTGATGTGATTACAATATTACAATCATAGCAATAATCTGACAAATTTCCGCATTTTCAGGCAACTTTACAGCAGGGCAAAAAAGTATTCAGTCAGCCACCAATTGTGCAAGTTCTCCCACTTAAAAAGATGAGAGAGGCCTGTAATTGTC
>JANHZU010004001.1:312170-326404 GCA_032468055.1 Acrochordus granulatus
CCAGTATGGTTGAACCTCTGGCAGAGCTCTCATCTTCTTCAGAGCACACAAGCCCCCCAACCACAGCAAGGTGGTTTCTCACTGGGGGGGTAATATAATCCTACTATTTCAAAATGAATAAACTTGCTGCTGAGTAGCTGTGAGTGTACAGTTTTAAAGCATTTTGTGCATGTACAAATATATAAAATCCAACTCTTTCACTAATATACCAGCAATAGATTAAAGCATTGGATTTTTTTTTCTCTCCCTTTTTTCTGCAGGGTTGGTGTGGCTGGAAGGGTCCAGATTTCTGGAACAAAGATGCATACTACAATCTGTGTTTACCTCAGCGACCAAAATGTATCTGAACACTTAATTTGAATGATACATACTATGATAAATTAGTAGTTTTCTGTATATATAATGATTTATTTGTATTTAATATCATACTTCTCTTGATAACCCCTCTGAAATAAAATTACAGCTCCAATATTTCAGATTATATATAAGATTATTTTTCAAATAAAATCTGATTATATCATCTTAATTTTAATAGCTTTCTGCTTTTGTCATCTAATATTAACAGTTCACTTCTATGTCTGTTTTTTAAAAATGACATGCCCCAGCTTATGTTGAATAGGTTTGCAACAGATTTTCAGCAACAGAACTAAGAACATATAGTTATAATGTAAGATACTACAAAAAGATTATAGAAAAGTTTTACAAAATTTTCACAGAGGCACACATACTGAATATATTTTTATTAAGATGGTACATATTTGTTTAATCTGAACATGTTGATTTTCAGGATATTATCAGTCTCCTGGTTTACTTATGTGTGTGTGTTCACGTGTAAAAAACATCACTATATCAGTCATAAAATTAATGATATATGTACACATGGAACAGTGGTAAAAATATTTTATGTTGTTATTCTATAATTGCCGGGTTTATATAAAAAGATCTTCAAGAAGAATACTCTCTCCTTCTTAGAAGGCATTGTTCAGAATACTTAGTGTTGAGCTATAGATACATATTTCTTTGCAGAGCTTGGAATGTTTGTATTTCTCACACTTAATTGATTTTCACATTACTGAGTTTAACTCTGTATAATGGAAAGAAAATATTTGTTTTTCAAATGTAAAACCTATTTTTGAATTAAGTATGCACTATAACATGAATATTACATTCAGTTTCAACATAAAGTATTCCAGCCTTGGAAATTAATTTTGGGCAAATTGACTGATCAGCTCTGGTCTCTCTTGGCCTATGTAAATCCTTGCTCTTCCTCCCATAATAAATCAACCCTCTTCAATCCACCACAAATATTTTAATTATTTTTCCAACAAGTGTTGACTTAGGGCAGTGTACAAAAAGAATGTTAACAACTAATGTTAATGACGAATCTATTATTTACGCTGTATCCACTTGCCTAGAATTATTGAATCTTACTGAACTCAGAATTTATCTTTAAAGTAAATACATACAAAATTGCATCTTAAACTTAAAATTCCTGAATAACAGATTAAAAATGGCAATTATCAACAAAAAACTTTTAAAAAGAGAAACAATGAGTATAGAAAACTATAAGAATACAACTATATGTTTTAGATTTAAAAAGGAAAGTGGGGCTTTATCCTCAAAATATTGAAGGAGATGATAGCATCTACATTATCCAGTTCTGAAAAGGTGGTCTGCTTGGGCCTAAGACCACCATGCAAGTGCATTATTTCATCATCATACATCCTCACATAAAAATATAATTGTTTTTGGATGTGGGTAAAGCTTTTTGCCTATAACTTGCATATTAAGAACCATGTGTCCTTAAATAAGAGGTCCCCCTGGAGAGAAAGAGACTAAGTAAGGCTGGATACCAAGAAGAGGGAAAACAACGGATTCTGAGGTTTGAATCCTACACTTTTACTATACAGTAGCTTCTAAAAATCAACTGGGCTTACTTCTGAGTAATACTCTTAACAGAGATCTGCACTGACAATTGCTTCAAAAGGATGGGTGTGACCAGGCGTGTGATGCCATGCCCCTTTTTATATATTGCAATTTCTGTTAAAAAGGTCCAGGATTGGGATTGCCCATTATGCCTGCCATTTGGAGGCCAATGGCCACTGCTGCATTTATTCCTGCTTTGTGGGCTCTGAAGCACACCTAACAAAATCTGGGCTAGATATTATGGTATACTTGCAATATTGTATTGGGAGTACTCTTCTGATCTTCATTCTCTAGATTCTAATTAAACTACTTAAGTTTAATTAAGTATAAGATAATAGATTGTCAGTTTGCAGTTCCTCAGTCAGACTGAAATTGCATTATCCTTTATGTTAAACAAGCTGCCTTACCATTTGATTTCCTCCTTTTTCTGTTGAGTCTATTCCTTTCACATGCTCGTTTCTGCCTTTTGGGATCATCAATATGGATGGATTCATCACTGTCATGCAAGGAAGAGTTATACTGTGCTCCTGTTTTCTGGTTCTGAATCTGTTTCACTTTTGTGAGGAACTGGGCACACTCCAAAAATCCCAAAGTCAGTGCAAGGTCTTCTGCTGTTTGACCATTATTATTGCGCAAGCTGAAGCACACATTTAGAAGAAAATCAGTTCATTTGACTGACAATCTTGCATTTCTTATTCAACTAGACCATCATAAAATTTTATTTTTAAAAGTTTTGGATTAAGTGCTGAGTTAAAAGATTACAATGCAAGTGTACGTATGTCTATTGACAAGTAAGCCTCTTTGTAATCCATGGAGGTTATGATTTTTTTTTAAATGTGAGGTGATGTATTACACTGGAAATAAATTCCATGCAAAACAAATTCCAAGCAGATTTGTTTCTGGTTATACATAAATAGAATTAGACGAGGTGAGTCTGATCTAATTGACAATAATATCTGTTTTGTTGAAATCAATACTGCAAGTTAAATATAATATCCTGATTTCAGTGGGATTGAAATATAAATTTACTTGTGCTGAACTGGAGTCTAAACATTTATCCTCTACTGAAAAACTTTGAAAGTCTCTTTTCACTCAGGGTTTAGAAGTGATATTAATGTAAATTAATGTAAAATTCAAAGTTGGACAAATGTGGAGAACCTTTTTCAGATTTTGGGTAGTCTGCAAGGGACAGCCATCAGAAGATCTGACTAGGATGAAAAATTACCTTCAATTTAACTGATAATTTAATGCAGAAAGAATGAAACTATTTGATGAATTAGTAGGGGATGCACTTACTCAATGCTGGCATGACTGGCAACGAGTAAAGTGAGACAGTCCAAACTCCCAACTTTAGCTGCCTTATGGATTGGAGCTTCTCCAAGCCAATCCTAAATAAAAATAAACACTTTATTTGTAAATCCAATCATTTCATCTTGTTCAGTGTTAGTATTTTAAAGAGGGAAAGGTGTTAAAGCAGCTTAATTTCAAGTGTCAGTCCCAGAATCTTGTCCCAGTAGATACAATTTGGAACCTAAAACAGAGTTCTGTATCAGGATGAGATAAACAAGCATTAATTCCTCTGAATTGGGCTCAATGAAACTTATGACCAAACTTACTTAGTTTGAAAATAATATATTTTACTTTGTCCTTTGAAAAGTAGTTCTGGAAACAAGATACTAACTTAAAACATACCTATGTTGCCTTAACAAAACATTTTCTGTTCCCAGGATCATGATATTTAGCATTTACTAATTTAGTACTACTGCATACTCAGTTGTAATCCTAGTCAAAGTAAAGCAGAATATTTCGAAACTGCTGTGCCTTGTTCATAATCTCAGACAGTACCTTCCAACATAAAATGGAAAAGTCATGCTCAACTGAGCTACGCAGTCTCAAGAGTTGAAAATGTACCTGTTGATTCAGATTAGCTCCCGTCTGGAATTGCCAAAGCAGGAAGAAGGCATGGCCTCCACCAGCTGCCAGATGAGCTGGAGACTGAACAAAGGTGGTGGCAGCCAGATTGACTTCGGTCCCTGCTTCCAAGAGAGGGTTCAGGCCATCAGGCTACAAAACAGAGGAGCATTTGAAGCAAAGTCCTTATGCAGATTCACCAATCTTCCATTAACAAAGGAATAAGAAATGGCAAGTTTTACAAAAGATGAGCCATTCCCAAGATAGTTACCTTTTCAGAATTGTAATCTTGTGAGCTTCACCTTACTAGGAGAATGGGTTACAACCAATACAGTAGAAAGATTGTTAAAAATATACTACAGCAACATTACAATAATGCTCCTTACCTCTGGGTTACGATCCCACAGTAGCATTTTTGCTTTTCTTTAGTACACTTGTCACAAAAAAAAAACGGTGGTCGGGCTTCTTGACCACAGCTTCCTTGTGCATACTAGCGCATCTGATTCCAAGGCTGGCAGTGTTAGCTCATGAAGACTTAACTCTGGTGGCAGTCCCGCCCTCTCTGCAGTGAACTAGCATCTGCACGTACGCAAACAAGAGCACATGCAAGCTAATTTGTTTCGCTGGGGAGATGATTGGCTCTTTTCAACCATCCTTGTTATGCTTATGAGATAGGAGGGAGCAGGAAAGACTGAGGACAGGTGGAGCAGCCATGCAGCATTATGCAGCCAGGCACGTATTTCACACACATACTCAACAGTCAACCATAGTTAGTGGGTCTGCCTTCCAGCTCTTTCTGCAACAACCATATGGAAGTAAGGACAATAATTCTTCAAGAAGCATTGAAGACTCTAAATTGTCTTGAAACACATTCCTACATCAGTAGATTCCTGAGTGGGTTGCTGGAGTTTGTTCAGTCTGGCTTGGCAAGAGATTTCAAGAGAGTACATACCCTTCAAGTATTACAAATGCTAATCATATTAAAATTTATAATGTGTCTGTCTTAGGTGTGCTTACCTAAACTTCAATGGAGCTTACTCCTAAGTATCTGCTTTGGCTTGAATACGTTTGCAACTTTAAAGATTAAACTATACTACCTAGGATGTTGGATTCTAGTTTAGATAATAAAAATTTAGAAAACATTGATTATTTACTGCCATCTGGTGGTCTTCTGGATTTTTACAACCCAGATCTATGTCCAAGAAGCTTAGATCAATTGTTTGGGAATTTGAGAGGAATATACTGAAGCCAATCAACAAAGAATAAATCTATGAGAAATTAAAATTTTAATTTTTAATATGGCCTGCTCAAATTTATATTTTTAAGCCTGGAGAGTAAAAAGCTGTTAAAAACCTATTGTGATCAATCTGTACTGAATTCATAAAAAAGCATCTGCAAATACAGTTTTAACAATAAACAGAAACAAAAAGATGACTCATTTTTCAGACCTTCCTCAGCAAGTTGTTTCCTTGCTGAACTACTTTGTTAGGAAGTTTTTCTAGCAATCCGCCAGAATCCTGTAACATCATTCTGTGTCTGGCACTCCAGGATGATCAAGTACAGATTATAACCTTCTGTGTGCTGCCTCTTCAGGTACTTGAAAAATGCTATTCTATCTCCATTTCCTCATGGCTAAATATCTTCCCCCTTAGTCTTTTCTCCTAAAACAGCTTCTAATCCAATGTCCTTTTTTTGCTCCTATCCCAATTCCCACAAAGAGATTAAAAGAATCTTGGAATGATATTTGATTAGTCTATGATTATCTAATTCTTCCAAGACTGTTTTCACATATATTATTAACAAGTTAAGTATTCATTCTCTCATATAGATGTATTTGATTTTCCTAAGTAAAGGACTTCTCATTTGTCTGTATTAAATTTCAGTCTGTTATTTCAACACATTTCTTTATCGTATCAAAATCATGTTGAATTGTTTTTGCCTTTTATTATATCTGCTATCACTCACCATTTTGTACCATCTACAATTTTCACAAAGTATTGCTTGTTCTGGGCTTTCTATCTCTTTCCACAAGCAGTTAATTAAATTTGTGACTATCTGCCCTAGGACTGAACCCTACGGCATCCCTCATCATTCTAGATGACACACCATCCATAAGCACTCTTTCAATGAGTCTAACTAATAAACATGTCATTCAACTGATACTCATTTAGTTATATCATCATTGTGCTGAAATCTAGATTTATTCCCACAATTTATTAAGGAAGTTATTCAGAGTGAAATGTGGTTGGTTCTTGATAAATCCATGCTAATTTTTAATGACATACTTTTCTCCAATTTCCTACACATCTAGCCTGAAGATCTGAACTTGCTCAATGTCAGTAATTATTCCCTCTGTTCCAACAAGCTCAAGGCAGAAACTTTCAACCAGCTCTTCACAGTTGCCCAATGGAAAGCATATTCTTTTCTCAAAGCAAAAGAGTAATTTTGTTACTGATTATTCCATTGTCATTCTCACTGAGGAGCTAGAATAAAATTTCTTTTCTCTTGTTTTTATTTTGAACATATCTGAAAAAAACCTGTCATTGTTCCTATTCTTTACTAAACTTTAATTTATTTTGAGCTTTAACTTTGTGGCATAAATTCTACAATTCTAGGCTATAAATATGCACTATTTCTTCATACTGTTCCTCTTTCTTTATGCTCTGTTCCTCTTGCTAGTTTCCTATTACAGATTCACTGTGATTTCCAGATTTTCTCTAAGCATATTGTGTAACCACATTTCTTCTATCTTTCTCCCCTTTCACACACAGACACTCACTGGAAGTGTTTGCTAACTCACTTTTTAGAAACTCCCATCCATCTTGCCTATTAGCTTTTCCTAACATGGAATTCTACTAATCCTTATTCTAATCAAAATCTGCTTCTTTGAAGTCCAAGATGTGTCACTTAAAATCAAGAAGACCAACATTATGTGATCATGTCCCATTAATGCTACTGCTGCTATTGCTACTGTCGTTTTCCCAGCTAAATTTTTTTATTGATTAGTACCAAGTAAAGTAAAGATACTTCCACTTGTATCTTCTGCCACTTTTTGAAGGAAAAAGTTGTCAACCAAACAAGTCAGTTTTTTCATGGAAGAACTTGTATTTTATTTATTTATAAATTTATGAGCTCGATTATATATGCATTTAGACACTTTATTTCCCAATAGATATCAGAGTAACTTACATCCCAACTACTTCTTGCCCCTTTGAAATATATGTAGTTTGTGTCCACATTCACATCTCCTTAATTGGTCATACAGATCAGTAGGAGTATTTTATTAATTCCTCCATTTGTTTTAATCTATGTGCCCTCTATGACAATACCAACTTTGTTTATTTGAATTTCTCAGCAGGTAAAGTAACTCATCCTTTTCAAGGTGAATCTATCAAATCATAGGTGTTACCCCACCAAGTCTATTAGCTCAATTAAAACATATTTGCTGTTAATCTGAGCATAGACCACAGCCATAAACTTTATGAAAGTTCCACTTTGTCAGGTCAATATCTTTCAACACTATCCTGTAGTGAAATGTTATTGTTAAGAATTCTCATTAAAGGCAAACTATTACTGTATATTCACTTGCTAACTATAAATATATATTTGCACTAAAACATGCGTTCAATGTGTGTCTCTGTGTCCAATCTCAGTAGATCTCAGTGGGGGTACAAAGTGGTAATATCTTTAAAACCAAATTAACAGAAAAATATTTATACAGTAATAACATACAATATAAAAATCTCATCCTCCAATATAAACAGAAAGTGAATGAAAATAATAATGCCATTTCAGCACCAAATTAACCTCTAACATTTTGCACTAAAATTAAATTAATCCTAGAGCTAGTTTTGCCTTTAAAGTGAGGTTATTCCATAGAGTGACAATTTACACAATCCACAGATTCCCAAAACTATATTTGGACACTCCTTAAATAATATGATTAAATAACAAGGAGCACCTTCCCAAGCATGCTAGACCATAAATTCAATAATAAGCAGCAGTCATCTGTAACAATTATAAAGATCTATAGAAATTCCAATCCCAAAATCTGCAAAATCTTACACTGCCTATCCATATGTTGTTCAATGCTAACCTGTAAGTATCTGATGCTATGAATATTAATCCACAAGTATTTGCACTGTCGTACATTGATTAGATTACAGGACACTTTTTCTTTTTACGTTCCAGAGAATGAAAAAACTTGTCATTCTTCTTTTAGTCTTTTGAAAATGGGAGGATGGATATAAGACACAGAAAACAGAAAAGAAACCTCTTTTACATCACTGCTCTCTTTTGTGAGTATTATGAAAAGTGGTGGTTAAACTATGCTTAATTGACTTGAGATTGCTTATATTATGGTCAACATCTGTATACTACTAAAACACGTGTGTCTGTAACAAGGAAACAATGCAACAAGGCAATAATTTTTGAACCAAGATACCTCAAATAGGCTAACCTATGGAATATATCCAAAAGGATGTTGTTTCTGGAAACACTGAAACTCAAATGGAGCCGACAATACCGTTAATAGAGAGAAAAAGCTCAGGGCATTTTTTTTTTTTTGCTCCATGCATCCTTGAAGCCTAAGAAAAAGTCTGATTCTCCTTCTGTTCCTTGGAGCTTTAATTATTTTTTTATAACTATCTAGATTTGGGGAACATGATTTGGGGAACATCAAGCTGTAGAGAATTCAACATGTATCCCCTGGAAGGGCTGTATTTTGATTGCACACTGCAGAACTGGATTATTTATAACTTTAAGCCTAACAACACTAAAATACAACTTGTTTCCAACAAAACATTACAGGATATGAGAAGAAATCAGGGAATGAGCATGTTCAAGGGGATGATCTTCCTGTTTTAAAAGAAATAGGCATATAAATAAAATAAATGAACAAATAAATAATAAAATACCTTTAAGATCAACTCCTGGCAAAAGCAACAATCAGTTTCTTTATAGACATTTATCATTGCTTTTTTCTAGCAAATAGAAATTTTAAATTGGAACAGTTAATTTTTAAAAGGGAATGTAAAGATAAACTGTTCTGTTCTGTGATAGTACTGTATTCAATTATTCAGGACCTACACAGTTTTCTCCCGAGTTTTACTCAACTAGGATATTTATGTTGCACAAAGCAAAACACATCTCTCATTGCTTAGAGGATTGCTTCTCAACCTCAGCAATTTATGGTGTGTGAACCACGCTGGTTAGGGAATTCTGGGAATTGGTTTACACACACTTTAAATTTGCTGCGGTTGAGAACACTGACCCAGAGGACTGTGTAGGGCCCGAGTTTCTGAAAGAATATCTCCTCCAGAGGCACCTCTACAAGGCCTCCTCCTGGCGGATGCTGTTAGGTGGAGGATTAAAACAGGGAGGATCTACTCAGAGGGTAGCCTTATTGAGAAAATGTCCCAAGGAGTTTGGTCTTGTGCCTCTACAGCAGCACTTTAAGATGGAAGACATTTATCTTCCAATCCCATTAGCTTCAGGTCATAAATGTCATGGATACTTTTGAATACCTGTTGTGGAATGGTTATTTTTATACATTTTATACTGTTATTGTTTAACAATTGTTATTGTTTTCTCTTTTTGTATGGGATAACAATAAGAAGCCCGTACTGTTATGGTTGGATTTTATTAAATTGTTAATTGCCAAAAAATGCTTGTGATTACCCAGGTTAAATATATTAATAATTTGTTAAATGCCAGAATTTATTAATCTTGTTAAAATGAAGTGAAATAAATAACCGTATCCAAATAGCCAAAATAAACAGCTACAGAAAAAATTAAAAAATGCTACAAAATGGTGTCGCTGAGTACTGTACTCATTTATCCCAAGTTTTACTCCTTATTTGGTCTTTCAATTGCCCTTATTTCAGGCAAGATTTGTCAAATCTAAATGGAGATTCATATACTTTTCTCTCATTATTGTTTGGTACTTGAGTCCTTCTCCTTTCCATTTACAAGTGCACCTAACATTTAGGACAAGCCAAAAACAATCCAAAAGTTTTTTTTCTGTACTTTGCTTGAGCTCAGAGGCACTCTTGTCATTACTGTTACCTCTTTGCTAGATTCGGGTCGCACCATTCATTCGGATCGTTTTCAAGAGTATATCGTATGTTGCACACGCGTTTCGGAAGAGGTGTCGACTGTTTTTTGAGGTGCTTGCTCTATTCTGGCTGGGGTCGGAGAGCGAAGACAGGCGTGTAGCAAGACTGGCTTGCTGGGGAATTCTGGGAGTTGAAGTCCACTCATCCTAAGGTTGCCAAGATCGGACACACCCGCTCCAGGACCGCGCTCCCCGCCGAGGGGACTGAGAAAGGCCCGCCGGTCGCTACTCCAACCCTTCCGTCGCCCACTCCTCTGCCAGCGCGCACGCGCGTTCGTGATTTTTCTTTCCGCCGGCCGTGAAGGAGAAGGAGGCGGGGTGATGGGAGGGCGTGGGCCATTGGGGGATGGCCCAACGGTACCGGCGTTGCTAAGCGACGCGGGGTTGCCGCGAGGCCGGCGTCTCGGCTCCCTGCAACTTCAGGCGGGAGGGCGCAATTCACAATGGGCGTCGCTGGTGGATTCGGTGAGTCCCAATCCGTGCGAACTGTTTCGGGCGGGCTCATTTCTCCCTCTTCCCCACCTCTTCTCCTTTTTCTCTCCCGCCACTTTGGTCAGCAGTGTAGTTGCTCCGAGTGAGGAATATCAAGAGGGCTTTAAAAAGCGAGAGCCAGATCGTCAACTCCGCGGTGCCCTGACCCCTAATCCGGAGAACAGTTTTGATATAGGTGGGAAAGCGCTTTGCGCATGGTCAAGGGGCCCAGCGAGGTCATGGTCGTTTTACTGCCTTTAGGAGAGAGAGCTCTGGGGCAGAGAGAGCGGGCGTTTCAAGCACCAGACTACGGAAGTGTCCTGATGCCGCCTCCCCGGAGCGCTTCTTCCCCGTCCTTTTGCTTTCCGACTGGATTGGGCCACCGCTCCATCCCTCCCAACCCGCCAACAAAGGACGAGTTGCCTGGGATTTGGAGATTTGGTCCGTCCTGCTCCAAGGGCTCTTGCTGGGCGTCTCAGAATGGACGAGCCTCATAATGGTACAAAGGGCCACCAACCCCCGGCAGATGTGAGGATGGGGAGCCTGGAAGAGGAACAGACGTGCTCCGTGTCCGTGCACGAGAGCCAGTTTGGCATGGTGGTTCGGGCGCTGGGTTAGAAGCCAGGAGGTTTCTCCCTTAGGCGTGGAAGCCAGCTGGGAGAATTTGGGCCAGTCCTTCCCTCACGGGGTTGTGGTTTTTGGGAGAAGAAGGGGCAGGAGGATTATGTATGTTGGTCATGAAAGCCCTTCCTTCTAAAACTGGTAATTGGAAGCAGCCCCGGTGAGAACAAAGCACATTTCATGGACTGAAAGAATCAGATAGGATTGAAACATTGACCACCCTTCCAGGTGTTTCTCGTCTCCATTTATTAAGTTATCTTTCTTCCCACCATTATTTACTTAAGAAAATGTATATGGCCCCCCAACTCATTCTCGGGGACTCTGGGCAGCTTACCAAAATAAAACCCCATACAAAACCCCAAGAATCCCCTCCCCCCTGGTGGCAACAGTCAAACCAGCCATTTGACAGGCTCCATTTCACCCTGCGGTTCCCAGGCCCATTGACAGAACCACGTTTTCAGGACTTGCGAGGTGTGTCAAAGAAGGGGCCAGGCTTCTCTCTGCGGGGATGATGTTCCATAGAGAGGGTGCCACGACAGAGAAGGCCCTTCTTCTTGGTCATACCAGATGGACCTCGTTAGGAGAGGGGACCTGCAGCATTCCTTGCCTCCCTGCTCTAGTGGGTTGGGTCGATACAATCAGGAAAAGGTGGTCTTTTAAATAACCTGGTCCCAAGCCATGTCCCAAGCCATCATGTGCATACAGTACTTGTGACTTCTCCTCGTCAAGGTCTGGCAGTGTTCAATTACCTTCCTCTAACAAAGGCCAAAATAAGAGTTCTGCATGGATCCCTTTCACCACAGCCATAGGTCTCTATTCCAATGGAGTACTCCATCAGACCATGTTGAGATTCAATATATAGGCAATTTAGGTATAAAGGTATAAAAACTATAAAGGCAATTTAGGGTTGTGTAAAGGCAATTTAGGGTTCTACTTTGTGCCTGCAGGGAGATCTGTCAGTTAGGTAAATGCTATGGCATGCATTTTGAATAGAACCATAATACTGGATAATATTAGAACTTTTCTGCAGTCAAAAGTTTGCAAGTCAAGAATTTTCTTCCTTTTTGTTCCAGTGGTATATAATTAAATTATCCGGCTATACTGGGAAGAGCCTTGAACCCCTGGAAGAGAGGTGAGACGTAATAGTGAGTAAAAAGTCAAAGTATATAATTAAATATAACACATAACGATTTTTAATATAACATATTAAATATATGTTTATATAAATATGTATTAAATTATATTTATATAAATATATAATAATGAATAAATAATGTTTATATAAATATATATTAAAATAAATATACATATATATGTAAATATAACACATAAGCATAATGATATAATTAAAAATAACACATGCTTTGTTACAATCCATTAATTACAATATAAACATGAGCCAGCAATATAATATGGGTGCTAAAAGTCAAGGCAGCCATTCACAGTCATTTATTTTATACAGATCACTTTCTTGTCACCAGAAGTTTATATGAACACCATCAGAGCACCAAGAAATAATGCATATTTGTAGCCTAGATTGTAGAATTTGGGTCAGAAAATTGAGCAACGGGTAGTGAAGAATACTAAGAATAAGAACATTTTCTTCAGATATGTTCAAAATAAAAATAATTGCCCCACAATACAAATTAAGAAATGCCAAACTAAAGCAGTATTAGTGAGAATTACTGGGTTACATTGGAGTTATGACCACAACAGCGACTTGCTAGGATTGCTGTCACTAAGCAATACAGTCACATGTCATTGCACTTTATGACCACATCACTTAGTGATGGCAATCCTGGTTCCAATTGGTGTCCTAACTTGAGAACTACCTATAGTCATCAACCTTTATTCTGATTACTGTTCTCTTCTTAAAACAACTGCTAGTCATTATGGAAGCAAATACATATATATTTTTGCTGCAAGAATTGCCTGAGAGGAATGAACACCTGAGGATTTTATAAATTGGATTGTCATAAGGCCTGAGAGTCAGTAGTGTGGTTGACTCTGTATATTGGTTAGGTTAACTTGTGAATAGTGGGTCTATTTTTATCATGAATACTGTTTCTATTTGTACTGTTTTTTGTTTTTCTGGGGTTATATGATTTTATATTTTAACACCGTTAGCTGTCCAGAATCATAAATCTGATAAAAAAATAAATATATTTACTAACCCAAAGAGGTCAATAAGGAATATTAGAAATCAATGTAAGAAACAAGTTTTTAAAGAAAGACCAGTACCCTGGTGAAAGTGGGGGATAAAATAGAAGCAAATAACCATTTTTAAGGCTTGAGTATGTTTCTTGTTTTTGTTAAGACAGAAATAATGTGAAAGAAAAAAATGAAGCTGACCAGTGAACCTCTGCCTTATGAACATAGTACTGAGACCATTCTCCACTCCATTTCAAAGTATTATAGTAATGAACTGGATAGTTTAAGTTGGCTAACCAATCAAGGTAACAAAAAAATATGCTTTCTAGCTTTCTTAGTTCTTATTTTTTTTCTTGTGATTGGAATAAAGTGAAAAGATACTATCATAGTATCTGAATTAGAAGAAGTCACGCTCTTGTTCCTTGAACATTACAGGGGCTATGAATTGATTATAACCTGATCCTCTGCCAAGAAAAGGAAGATAATTTTTTGCAAATTGTCACAGATTCTCTTCTTTTAAATGGCAGCTGCAGTCATTTTGCCTAGAAAGGTTGAAGGATTATGCTGCTGACCTCTCTACAGATAAATGAGTTAATATTCCAGGGGATCATGCTTTTCTCACACTCTTTTCTGTTATTTGCAGCCAGAACAAAACACTGCTCAGAAAATCCTGACTTCCTGTTATATATAGGATAGAAATCTTGGCTTATTTGAACTTCAATTAAAAAAGATAACATGACCACGGAAGCATTTTCAGACAAACACTGGCTCCCTTGGCTGTGAATCAGAGATGAGCACCGCTTCCAAGAGTCAGCCACGACTGGCAGGGGAAACCTCTACCTTTACCTTTCAGTTGTGTCTGACTCTAGGGGCGGTGCTCTTCTCTATTTCATTGCCGAAGAGTCTGAAGACTCATTGTCTGAAGACGCTTCCGTGGTAATGTTACCAGCATGACAATACACCAAGGTGCATGGAACGCTGTTACCTTCTCACCAATTTAGGTGGTATCTACTTGCATTTTGCATGCTTTCAAACTGTT
>JANHZU010004001.1:334537-347288 GCA_032468055.1 Acrochordus granulatus
CGCGGGAGGTAAGAGTCGGCAGAACTCTCATGCGGAGTTGCCTGAACGGGAAATACAGAGCGCGCTTACTGATGACGCACAAGGTTTGGCACGAAGTTTCCTCGTCTCGTGAGTCACGGCTCGTCTAGCGGAATATTTTTTGTTTAAATTTTTTGCTCGTCCTGCGAGTTTCTCACCCTGCGAGTTACTCGTCTTGTGAGGCACCACTGTATATATCCATCAAACTTGAATCTTAGGATATAGTTTTCGTAATTTAAAAAGGAAAATCCAACATTCTTGAGTGACTTATCTTGTCTATCTACTGGCTAAAAAAATAGTATGTTTCGCTATTGTTTTAAAACCTAAGCAGAGTATTTGGCAATCTGGAAATAGAAATGCATATATAAAAAACATATCATTTATTTTAAATTGGAAATTATAGTGTCTCATTTCTCATTCCAGAATAATGAAGGGTTAGGGTTATTTCCTATCTAATAGCACAGGTACTGCTGGATAATGTTAGCTGCATATTATCATATGGTATCACTGCCATTTTGAAGATTGACCATCTTTGTATTTCTGGTTAACTAGAGAGGTTGTTCCTAAATGATTTTCGGAAAGTCGTTTTCCCCTCAGGCATTCTTTTGGCATTCGGAAGCTTGTGGTAATGGAAGCCTGGAATCTCAAGGCATCCTTGGACTTATGTATCTTTATGGACATGGTATACGTCAAAACTTGAAGGCTGCTTTGGAGTGTCTCAACCAGGCATCAGATCGAGGGAATGTCTATGCTAAAGGCCATTTGGTAGAGTACTACTACAGAAGAAAATTTTTTACAAAAGCGGCCGAGTTTGCCAAAAGGTGAATTCATTTCAGTTTGTTTTTTAAAGGGAAGCTAATTGGGTAAAAAAAGGCATAAATCAAATTTACTAGTACTGATGTGAGTAGACAACTGAACTTTTGCACTTAATTGGCAAGAGATTAGCTTATGTATTTCAGATGTTATGCTGATGTGAATATTATTTAAAAATAAAGTATTAATTAAAAATACAGTGGAACCTTGGATTGTGAGCATGATTTGTTCCGAAAGATCTTAATCCAAAATGCTCTTAAACCAGAGCGAAGTTTGCCATAGGAAACAATGTAAAGTTGGATGAACTGTTCCACACCTCCAAAAAAATCATAAAAAATCATTTTAAATGGTATTTTATGTAGAAATGATTGTCCCTAATTTCCCCTTCCAGTTGTGTCGGATTCTAGGGGGTGATACTCATTTCTGTTTCATAGCTGAAGAGCCAGCGTTGTCTGAAGATGCTTCCATGCTCATGACTATACACTTTTCCCACTGAAGGTGGTACCTATTTCTCTTACTTGCATTTTTACGTGCTTTCAAATTGTTAGGTTAGCAGGAGCTGGAGCAAGTAACGGGAGCTCACCCCATTATGTGGCAGCACTTGAGTCTCGAACTCAAGCTGCCAACCTTCTGGCTGACAAACCCACGTCCATATAATTGTATAAAAACTCTTAATTACAGGTAGTCCTCAACCTACAAATATTCATATAGTGACCATTTGAAGTTACGATGGTACTGAACGAATGGTGATTGTTACCAGTTCTTGGAGATCTGGCCATCTCAGCACTATGATCACATGATCACAACCTGGGCACTCGACAACCATTTGCACTTAAGACAGGTGGCCTGTAATCATATGATCACAATTTGCAACTTCTTCTGCTGGCCTCCTTTTTAATGTTATTGAAAGTTTTAAAAATAATAAAAATTAATACAAACTAAAATAAAGTAAGAAAGTAAAAAGAAAAGACAAAGCTGAAGTGCAAAAAGAGAAGAAAAATAGAGAAATATAAAATGGCTTCCAATCTTCTAACTACAATTGTAGATTTACTTTTGTCTCTAAGTTATCTTGTGACTTTGTTCTTTCAATAATGTAATTGTCAAAATTATAAGTTGATTTACACAAGGCTGCCCCTGAAGAATACCCAGCAGCTTTATTTGTACAGAATGCAGTGGTATGGGCAGTTATGTGTGGCCTTAGACAGAGCATGTTACATTTCTGCTCCATGAGCTGCATCAGCTGCCAGTTTGGTTCCAGATTCAGTTCAAGGTGCTAGGTTTAACCTTTGAAGTCTTTCATGGCATGAGATTGGGCTACCTAAGAGATCAACTCTCCCTGGTTGATATCAGCCCATCCATCAGATCTGGCAGAAAGGATATGTTGTGGGTTCCATCATCTGAGTGCTACATTTGGTAGTTCCCAGGAGTGTCTTCTTTGGCATGGCATCTGGTCTCATGAAATATCCTTTCCCCCAAAATTAGATTAGCTGCATTCCTTTTTGACATTCAAAGATCTCAAGATCTGGTTATATTTTCAAGCCTCCAGTGTCCTGGAGACTTGCTGAGATGGCTGTATTGTTGAGATAGCCATTTTTATCTCTGCCTAGAAAATGCCTTTATTTTTTTGTGATATTAATGTGGATTTTGACATTTTATATTGATTATTTTTTACATTATCTCCTCGTGCTTCCACCCAGAGTTGCTTTTGGTGTGGTTATATAAATTTGATTAATAAATTAAATGAATAAGTTCATTTTTTCTTTTTTACACAAAAAGTCCATATTTGGTACAGAATGCAGTGGTATTTAGTCAGCAATAAATGTACTGTAGATGTTGTCTTTTCTCTAATCAAACATGTCAGTTTGGCTACCTCAACAAGTTCAGTTCATGAACCAGTCCTGCATAGGTATTGTCAATAATCTTGCTTTATATCATTTAAAAACCAGAAGTTGAATGTCTTTTTTTCCAACTGTTTTTCCATCAGGAAAGACTGCAAGTTGCTGGGCAAATCCCCCCTTGCAGATCCTCCCCGGCCCCTTTGCAATTGCACTACACTGGCCACTCACACACCTTCCCCAACCCTTACTGCACTTTCCTCACATCCCTTCCCCCTTGTACCTTCCCTGACTCATGCCATACCTCTTTTGAACCTTCACACATTCCCTTGCACCCTCACACATCACCCCCAACCCAAGCTGCGCCCCTCTCGCACCCTCATGCATGCTCCCCAGTCTGCACCTCTCGTGTACCCTCTCTGATCCTTTCATACCTCCCCACAATCTGTTTACTTCCTCCCCCACCTGGAAACAGTCAGGTACTTGCCATCTGGAACTTGCAACTTCCTGCTGGGTTTTCCATTGAGCTCAGTTGTAGGAAACTGGCAGGAAGTTATCTTGCCTAATGGCCATGACAGTCAGTTAATGACGGCAACTGGGACTGCAGGGATTGCCATTACTACATGATGTGGTTGTGCTATACAGCCACATCACTTAATGACAGGAATTCTGGTCCCAATTGCCATCTTAAGTCGAGGACTATCTGTAAATGAATTTAGGGCTTATAAACTACTGATATATTTTTCATAAAATTAAACAGAGCATTAGACTTTGCAGAAAATGTTCTCAATAATTATTTGAGTTACTCTTTTGTGTTCTGAAATTACTATTTTTTTATCTTATGGTGCATGTCCAAATAGAATAACAGAAAATGACCATGTTGAAAAGATAGCTAAGGAAACAGATTGCCTTCCTTTTTACATAAGCAGAGGACTTGCAATGGCTTCTTTCTATTTGGCCAGATGTCTTCAGCTTGGTCTAGGAACCCAACGAGATTTAGCAGCAGCTAAAAAATATTATTCTAAGGTAAGATGGGGGATGGCTCTGTCTTTTGATTTGGATGCGAGCTTCCAGTATTTCCTTTAGTTTACTGTTAAGCTTATCTATAAGAAACAATTACACACAAAAATTAAACTTTGTTCATAAAATATCTAAAAAGAATAAAAATATTATTCAGTTATCAAAATTACTTATTTGAGGCAATGTCTATGGAGATTCTTAGTCATCCAGGTCATGATTATTGCAAAAAAGCTTTCTCAAAAGGCAGTTGGACTTTTTTTTTATTGTTCTGTTTTGAAGAGATTTCGCTTCTCATCCAGGAAGTTTCTTCAATTCAAACTACTGGTGATGAGTGGTAGGAATTTATACTTTCTCTCTTAGCAGACTTTCTCTCTTAGAATCTCTAACACACTTAGAGAAGTTGGAACACCTGGGAGTTAATCTGTGCCCTCAGGGTTACCTGAATCCGCATGCAAAGAGTGAAATGAGTGAAAATAATGGATGGAAAGCAAAATATCTTGAAAACAGAAAACAGCTTGAAAACAGAAAAAATTAAAGTCCATTTGCCTTTTAAGAAAGCCTTTTGCAATACTTGAGACAAGTTAGATTTGTATACCATTTGTTGCTTATTTGCTGATCTTGGTGTGGAAAGATTTCAAAAACTATTTTGAAGTAGTCAGCACAAATACAATCATAGAAATGTCTATCAGATGATACTTTTACTAGTGATGCGGTTATTAAAGGCATGTATATATGTCTACCATATCTCAGGTTCATATACTCCCTGACTCCTTCAGTTCCATTTTAGATTAATTAAAATTTATGGAGGCTTAATTTATTAATCTTAACTAAAATTACTGAAAACAAAATAGTTTTATGAGTATAGCCTGAAGCTGGCTTGTTTCTACTAACTATACTTAACATTACTCACTTTTTCACCACATGGCAAGCTACAAATACTCAAAAATGAAGCAAAAGCTTTTGAATTTCTTGTAAAATTATGTTGGAGGAATGTGCCAACCTATATTGTGCTATTTTTAGCATTCTTGACCCAGTCCATTGTTTGTTTTAATTTGTAAAAAAATTGATACCTTCTGAGACATTTTCTGTGGAATAAATTAATTTGAACATCCTCTACAAATAATCACTTATTTTTCCTTTGCAAATATCAAATGAAGTAACCAATTGCCAGTCTTAATTTTAACTGCAACAATACACAGTGAATTTAATAATAAAATGATGATACTTTTAATATTATTAAACAACTTCCGCCTACCCTAGGTTTTGGGAAAGAGTTGATAGGTGGACAAAAATGCCTAATCTATTTTAAATATCTAGCAACTAAAGAGCTGTGTTTAACTTTTAACTATAGTAGGTTTTCCATGTGGGAAAACTACCTTGCCATATCAGTTTATCTTGAGGGTTTTTTAAAAAAAGGAAACAAGATTAAGGAGATCAAAAGGATATTTTTAGTTTAGTGATTTAACTCAAGACATTTTAGGAAACAATATCTGTTAACACAGTGAGTTTGTACAATAAATACAAGATTTATTTTATTTTTTAAAATTTATTTTTCTCTGTTTCTAAAGGCATGTAGACTGGATCCTCCTTTAGCTGCTGATCTTGAGCTGACTGCTAATCATGGGAGAATTTAGAATATAATTTTGCTGAATCTGAAGAATACTTTGCTTTCAGTTGATTAATCATGATTAATGTGAACAAACTTCCTATGTCTCCCTGATCATTTCCTTCAGTAAAGTTGTAACCATTATGTTCTATCAAATTCCATTCTTTTCTAAATATATACTTTTATTCTGTTAACATAATAAAAATTGATATAGAGTGCATTTCTGCAGCATTTGCAATCAGCTATTTTTGGTTAAAACTGTGTGCCATGTCAATACTCTGCCTTATGCATTATTTCTTGTGATCTTCTCTCCTTTGTAGCTATACTGGAGGACAGTTGGCTAGCCTCCAAGAGGAAAAAGAAGGCTGCTAGTTCTTGACTTAAATACAAAGTCTTCTATAATCGTGATTGGCAAAGCAGATTTAGAGAATGCAACTCCCTTGGACTTTTCAAAATTGATTTCAAACAAGATCATTTCTATATAATACAAATAAGGGATTTTTTAAAAAGCATAAAAACACTTTAAAGAAAACAAACCAAGTATTCATTACCCTATACTAGCTCCTTTCATATGCTGGTAAAGAACAAAAATCACCATAGATAGTCCTGCACAAGGCATCCTCAGATGCTGAAGAAAACGTCAAAAGAAATATAGAAGCCCTACTCTTTATTTATGATGTTCTGTCAGGATGGGACAAACAATCTATTTAAGTAATGTTATACAGTTTATATGGATTTTGTCTTCTAAGTAAAAAAAAAATGGTCCCAAAGAAAAAACAGGAAAACCTCAGGGTGATTATTTCTGGCAAGTTGTCACATCAGAGTGCTTTCAGTTTGTGAATGTCAAAGTACCAGGAATTCTTCAGTTATCCTGAAGAAATATAGGCTACTTAGCTATACTGCTCAAAACTATGTAGTTTTAACAAGTTGTAAACTGGATTATTAGGCTTATGTCATAATATTTTTGTTCACTATAAAACATCTAAAATAAGTTACCATATTTATCTAAACTAAAATAGCATTCTCCATAAACATTTCATTGCACATTAGAAAGAACATAGAGAATATTGAATAATAGCATACACATTTGTATAATTAATTTAAAAAATAAATTTAAAACATCTTTAAAGTGTTGATTTCCTAAAATGGATATCTATTATTTCATCCATAGTTGCTGAAAAAATATCTGGTGAATTCTTTGCATATAGTTAAATCAATCTCTATTGCTAGGCCATGTCCATTTGAATAATTACATGAAAACAGTAAGCCCTAAAATCTCTGGTACATGAAGGTTACCAAAGGTGATATGTAGACAATGTACTGCAGAAAAAAAGTAAAATATAATTCTGGATTGGATCAGTAATTGCCATAATATGCATTTCAACAGATCTATATTTAAATCATAGCATAAAGTTCTTTTTTCCTGCTGAAAAGGCTGATTTGCTTGATTTGTGAATCATTCCTTTTTTAAACATATAAAAGGGTCATACTATCTCATGTTGGTACATCATGGCTTTTTTTGTACCTGTTGTTGGTAGAATCATCTTTGAGATATGCGATATGACGATAAATTAAGTTCCGAAAACACACTGCTATTCCAACAGCACCATAACATCACTATATCTGTTTGTTAAATGGTTAAACTGGCAACCTTGACATAAAATTAGATATGGGTATTTAAAAAAATATACATTAAAGAAATCATGACTTGGATAATATCAAAATGGGTTGAATGATTTAACTGCACTTCAATTCATTAGGATGATAAGATATTTATAGCTGCTTAAGGCTGGTTCACTCACAATATATTTTAAGATAACACTAAATTTTGGTTGTCTGCCTTGTTGAAACAAATACAGTTCTCTGAATCACTCCAAGTTTCAAACTGTAATGTGAGACGTAATTATGAAACAGTGCATTCTAGTTTTATAATTTATTGCTTACAAAGGCTCCAAACTATAGGAAATCTTTGGTAAAAATTAAAGCAGTAAAATTTACACAGTATATTTATATATATTGCACAACAAGGCTCTTCAATTCACAAGAAAATAGAGGAACAATCATTATCCTCTGCAAAGAAAATCACAACATCCATTAAGATATCACTTAAAGCAAAATGCTTTTCATAAATGTTTAAAATACTTTGTTTCTTATATTTTATATTAACATTCACATTTCAATCTATATCTTAAAGAGATTTATTCATGTAACAAGTTAAATAAAAGCCAGAAATTACACATTGCTGGCATTCTACCCTATCATCTGTTTTTTTCAAGTCTGCTTTGCTTTGTGTCAATTAAAAAAAAGAAAAATATACAAATTCTCAGAAGTTTTCAATCAACCCTCTATGGAAAAGAGGGAAATAAATTTAATGTCTATTATTACCAACAGACATTCTTCTTAGTAATTCACCTGCACATTCAAACCTGAGCTGATTTAGCCTTCTCTAAATGAATTCGCAGTTCAGGACACAATTCAAGTAGCAGCACTTCCAATAATACCTAGGTGAAAAAGATTAAAATGTGTTTTTTTCCCTTCTAAATTGACATTGGAACATCAAACATTACAGTATAAACTGGAAGATCAAAGCACAAATCACTTTCTCTGAACAGACATCTTGGGGATCCAACAATGGCCAATTAAAATTTAAAGGAAGTTTGGGTGTATAAGCATTCCATACAGTAAGGTCTTCCAGTAAAAGCTCTTACTGTCCATCCAGTATGTTTCCTGGTCTACAGCCAACCTTAAAAAAATAATTTGAATATTCTCCGCAGAGAAATATAATGAAAAGATCTTCTAACAATGAGACAGAAGGATCTCTGTCCCGAGACATGACTGTTCCACTTCTTGTTTTGTATAACCCCAAGTATACAACAGGCACATTAGTACTCAAGGCTTCCAGTCACCTGCTGTCCATCATTCCACATTTTCCAGGTAGTGCAAGCATGATGGAGGGCCAAATTGTTATCATACATTGGTCTTAACTGACATCAGAGACCTCTAGATAGATCTCATATGATTGAGGAAACCTTAAGTATTAGTAAATTATTTTTATAATTTATTATAAAATATATTATAAAAATTACAATAACTTGATTTAATCCATTCCCTTCTATTGCTTCAACTAGAATTCAGCTAAAGAAGGACTGAAATTAAAGGAAATATTATATTTCATATAGGTGTGTAAAGTTTTTCATTGTCTTAGGTGGGTTTCATCCATTCCAAGTTAAAAAAAGTTCTATGAATACTTCAAGAAACAGTATAATAGAGAACAGAGTAGTTTTTAAGATCTGAGAAAGAAATAAGTTTTAAACAACAAACAACCCCACAAAGTTTGAGTTAAACTCACATAAAGAAGATGCTTATTGGCCTTGGTTTCTTGAAGTGCGTTGAACACTTTTATTATACCATGGCGAGCATTTTGCTGTCCAACAAGACTTTGGAGAGTATCTAAAAGAAGCGTTTTTTTAAAAAAGTCTGGCTGTGATTTTAGTATTTTCAACCATTCATGAAGAAATATTATCTATAATTACAATGTATAATCAAGTAGTATATCCACACCAGTGTAATGATCTAAAGATGGTGCAACACAACAAAAATAAATCTTAATAGCATTGTAATAGAATGAAAGGAATTATAGGAGTTCAACTACCTCCAATTCCTGTTACCTATCATCTAAATTATTTCCCTTCATTCTGAAGTCCAATATTAGATAGCCCAGAAAGGAGATTTATTTGCATAAAATTTGATCTCATCTATCAAAAGTTTACACACTAGGAGTCAGATTGATCTCCCACCATAACATCTAATTTGGTTTTAAGATGAGTATCTCATATTCAAACCCAGAAGATACTGAACCATTGTGAATCTGAGGACTTTCTAATCCTTACTCAGCTATTATTTAAATTTAAAGCACTGCCTTAAGCACTCACTCCTAGATCAAATGTATCTCATATTTCAAAATACAGCTATTTACTTCTTTTGTCTCGAGATTTTTAAAAATTATTCAGTTCTATTGATGTCAGTATCAGAATGAAATAAAAAACAATTAGATTCAGTTTCAATCTTCATTCCAGATTTACAGAAGTACTAAAATAATATTTTTAATCTTTTATATATATATAAAAATAGTAAGCATGTATTTTCTGAATCAGTAAAAAATACTACTAATTCATGGAGGAAGGTAGGGGAGCTTGATCAAGCTGTTTAAAATGCTTCATTCTTCCAATAAATTTGACAGGGATTAATTTAGATTTGCATCACATTCTAGCTCTTTTTGAGAGGAGGGGGATATAAGGAGAGAGTCATATGCTATTCTTTATCTTTCTTGAATTTCAGTTCACATATATGAGCAAAAATTATGGCTGCAAATATAACACAAAAGTAATCCTCTTTGTTTGCTATTAAATATTTGTACATGAAATGAGTGACGCACTTCAGCAAGAAAGCCATGTTTATTTCAGGGAATTAGATCCCAATTATATAAACAACAACATAATTTGCTATGTCTGTAGTGTCTCTGTTATTTCCAATATTTGGGACCAAATAATGTATTTGAACAGCATGCATTGCTCTTTAGTTCTCTTCCTCTTTCCCCATCACCCAAATTCCATTTTGATCTACCCTGAAAGGAAAAGTTTGGTTTTCCCTCACTGGACTAATGGAGCCCAGGGTTACTATAAACATTAAATAGGAAGCTTGAACATACATTGTTTTTCAGTAAAATCTGCTAAGTATATTAATCTTGGCTCATTTCTCATTTCTGAACATTCTGATCCACTGTTTTTGTTTTTTAATTTGTCTTCAGTTAATAATGTCCTAATGCTGAAATAATACCAGAAAGTCTCACCTGGAATGCTTTCAAGTAGTTTCTGCTGTGCTTTCTGTTTTGTCTCTTGGCTTTGCTCTTCACTTGTGAACCTTGTGCTGGTTGCCAATTTCCCATTTGGCCAAAATGCATCTCGGAATACATTGATATAGTAAACAAGCATTGGCTCACTGAAGATCCAATTTACAGTGTCACGAATTTGTCTTGGAGGAAAGGCATTAAGAAAACAATATGTTTTTAACTTACCTTTCCTTTTCTAAGAGAAATCCAAACATGGTATATCTACAGTCAGGCCCCATAGGGTCAGAGAATTTAAATATGATCATCAAATAATTTGCAAACATCAAAGAAAGCGTAACTGAACCAAGGAATGTTCAAAGATCATGAAGTCAAATAAGTGGGTGGCAACCTATTTGAACATTTAATGTAATTTACATAATAGTCTGTGACTTTTTGTACATCCTATATTTTAAGTAGCATACAGTAGATGGTATCATGAAGTTCACTTACATCCTCATGTTATAATATGCTACTCAAACAATACAGCTTGGAGTGATTGGAATGTGTTTCATCTGGAAATGAGTAAACTTAAGGAGTGAGACAGCTAAGGAGAACCATGAACACCTCCTCAAACTATTATTTTACAGCTAGGATCCTTTCAGAAAAATGAGAGCTAAGAGGAACACCAAATACATCTGGCAAAAGTGCAATTCAGGTGGAAGAACCACACCAGACATTGTTCATATCAGTTTTCTACAACCCAAACTAGAAAGGGCAATTGTCAGGAATGTTCAGAGATGTAGTCTGGCAATGTCTGGAATACCATAGTTTCTCTTCTCTTTATCCATACAGGTGTTTTTAATAGTCTTGGGGGAAGGGGTTATTTATTAATTTGTTTTTAAGGTTATAACCACAGAAATATAGTACAGTATTTGATTTGCTATTTTTTAGAAAACTGCAATACAATTGTTAGATAAAAGAAGGTAAGATTAATAATGGCATGAACTCATATAATTCGCTATCATATTAGAATTCTACAAATAGAATCTGAATACTAGAATTGGAGACAAAGACAGGAATAGATGGATAAGTCACTCTGACTGGAGCTTACAATATCCTGGAAAGTCTATTGGTTTTTTAATGCAGCCTTGTTATGCCACTGTTGCTTTATCTGATAACAATAGCTGAAAAGTGGCCATCTGAATATAAATGAGTATGATGTAATCTGAAGATGGGCTGCTGCTATTACATAGTATGATAATGCAAAAAAAAGTATTTGCCAATATTAATAAGGCATTTGCCAATTTACTGTTTAACAAATACAAGTGTTTTATTTATTCATTAAAATAATGTACACTACTTGTCTATATTATATTCATGTTAATTGGAAAGAGGGAGGGATTATTTGATCAACTATCCCCAAGCTGTAGGGAATCACATCAGTGACCTTGGAAAAGGAAGGCAGCAGTTAGCGAAACAAGAATTAAATCCAGGAAAGGAAGAAAATGTTAAAAAAAATTAGGTGGTTCTGCCTTATTCTCTTCCATATAAGACGGAGGGAGGAAAAGTGCTGTCAGGCTTTTAGAATTTTGCAATAGTCTATAGCAGTAAAGGAGGAATCCAGAATTTCTCTTGAGTCTGCTTTTTTAATGTGGCCACCTCAAATGTTGACACAAGCTAATGCCTTAGCTGAGAATTACAGTCCTAATAAAAGAGAATATCTGTAGTTCAGAACTGACTGTGGAGTTCAATGGTGCTCTCCAAGTTTTGTTGTTTGATTGCAGATGTTTCAATACCCAACTACATAACATCATCAGTGCTACTTGTTCTGTATTATATATGTGGTATTTGCTTCCTGTTTGCTTGCCCTGTCAGTGTTGGTAGGGGTGTGTTTTCCTTTATTAGGTTATTGTTTTCTGCTTGATATTATAGTCCTATCACATTCAGGGATATCAGATTGAGAAAGAATAATTAGAATAATTTTCAATAAATTTCTTGGCATTTCAAGAACTGGTTGCAATATTTCTATCACATAGTTCAATGCTATTTAGTTGCTGAAACAAATGATAGAGTTCCATGTTTTATTTAATATTTCTGAGGTTTCTCTTATGAGTATCACAGCATTACAGCTAAAAAAAATATTGCTCACACTATTTTCCTGCTTATGTGCCCATACTACAGAAAAAACTGCTAATGATTTGGTACTTCTATTTCCATTAAAACAGATTAGAAGAATTCCCTTTCGCCTTAAACAGAAGAACTATGCAAAGCATTCAAAACAGATACTTCATAAAATGCCAGGAAGCAAAAGGCACCCCTTTCTTTGAGGCATTAAAGCAACCACATCTTCAGAACTCCTGGTGCAGCTGGGCCAATATGCATCACAAAATGCCCACTGCAATGGTTTGCGTAGTCCGACGGAACAGTAAACAATGTCTATCTTTCTCTTTGAATCTTCCCTTGATTTTCTTTTTAGAGTGATAGTTGAGGATAGTTAAGAGCAATTTCAAGCTCCTAATGTAATCACAACACAAAGCTCTTTAGTAGCAACTGCTGTTTCGCAACAAAGTTTAAAAAACAGGCATCTGGACTGGATTTTTCTCAAGTCGAAGACGTTTCACCTTTAATCCA
>JANHZU010004001.1:353526-367066 GCA_032468055.1 Acrochordus granulatus
AGCTAACCAACCAGCTTGTCATCAGAGCCTGATGTCGGTTTTGGTCTGTGTGCAGCTCAGCACCACCCAGACGCTGCTAGTAGGATGCCACATGGTATAGCTATATGGTCATTCAGTAACTCAGTGGGTTCTGACCAGCCAATCTCTCTCCACCTGCTATAATGGGTGGAGAGAAGGAAGCATACCACAGAAGTCATCCTGAATTGATTTGAAGGCAAGAGGATGAAAATATAACCAAATTCCTCCTCAACCCAGATCTGAAAAGCAGTAAGTTTGGTAAGATTGCTCCAACAGCTCTTTTTGCTCTGGACCAAACAGTAGAGGCATAACTCCAAAAGACAGCCATCTGCACTAGGCTGGAACAGCTCATTACTGTTTATTTTCTTCTCGCCTAGTGCTTCTCTGGAGAAACTTGCCAGTATCTATTGATCTTTCCCATATCATAGTTGAACCATGGAAGCAAGTTCTGTTAAATGCAGTTCTGTTATTTCCCCTTTACTATGGGCTTCCTTATTTTTCAATATGGCTTCTGGAGTTGGCATTGCAAAAACCAGGATGACCTCTAGATAGCAGAGCTAAAGTAAACTCTGTCCTGTCTATTTCTTTGCCATCTACCTGGTGGTAAAGTTTCTGCAGCCAGTCTAGAACTGGGAGTTTCTGCAGCCAGTCTAGAACTGGGAGCCCTCCCTTCAAAAGACCAACACCAAATATGCCAAGCCATTGCCTATAACCTGGACTACCTTATCACTAGATTGTTCCCTTTCCAGGCTTCTCCTTCCCCAAAGCTGTTTAGCCTTTCACCTCAGGAAACTGAATTCAAATTGTGCAAAGGACAGAAGGAAAATGAGATTGATGACCTCCAGCCTGCTACCATGTAAAAATATATCCACATGATAAAAAGCCATGAACTCCACTAAAATAAGGAGTCTTTGTTCTCCTAGTTCCACACTTCTTCCTAAGAGAGGCTGAAGGTCAGACTTGAAGATAGATTTGAAAAGCAGAGATAAAAGTAGACTCGGTCAGCAGGTCTAGCTTTTGTGCAGCGTTAGCCATAATAATATTTCATGAGTCTGCAAAGCCAAAGAGGCCGAGAAGACCAACCACACAGCACTTGAGGATTCAATTGGGAATTAAGTAAAAAAAAGAGGGGTCATTTTGATATTGAAAAGAAAAATAAAGTTCTTTATTTGAAAAATGTCACAGCTACAAAGCGTGTGGGGGGATTTACCAAAATACTGTATAGTTGTATTAGTCAGTGGCAAAGGGAACATAGCATGCATAGTTCATTTTATATTTACACATAAGCTGAATCTTTTTCCTTTATTAGATATCTTAATTGTGGGAATATACGAAATCCTCAATTAGCATACAAAATTATTTTACTGGATTTCAGTTCATTAGTATGAATATTTATGCCATTAATCACTTTGATACCCAAGGCTCAAGTTTAAGCAACCTCATTTAGCTGTGCTTTTTTCACTTTTTTTTCCTTGTGAAACTTTGAATTTTGGTAATATCAAGTAACTTCCAAGCCGTGCTATAGAGTTTACACAGGAATAAATTACTCAATATTCAGTTTGGTTTAATACTTCGGTGTTAAAGATGCAGCCAATGTGTATCTTATTGCATCAACTGGCAAGAAATTTTGAAACTGAATTTGGAATTTAAATTAGAACAAAGGAAATGGAGAAATTAAAAAAGGACAGCACTAGCTTTTTATTTATTAATCTAATTTCAAAGATTAAACCACAAAACCATTAAAATATGTTGTTTATTCATATACATATATATATATATATGTATATATGTATGTATTTACATATAAATACATATACATACAGTTGTTGTTCACTGGCTAAGTTGTGTCTGACTCTTTGTGATGCCATGGACTGCACATACCAGACCTCCCTGTCCTGCACTGCCTCCCAGAGACCACCCAAATACATGCCCATTGTGTCTATGATGCTATCTAACCAACTTATCCTCTGCTGTCCCCTTCTCCTTTTGCTTTCAATCTTTGCCAGCATCATGGTCTTTTCCAATGAGTTTTCTTTTCGCATTATGTGGCCAAAGTATTTGAGCTTTAGCTTCAATATCTGTCCCTCCAAAGAACAATCAGGGTTGATTTCCTGTAGGATTGACTGGTTTCTCCTTGCCGTCCAAGGGACCTTCAAGAGTCTTCTCCAGCACAATTCAAAGGCATCAATTCTTCGATGCTCAGCCTTCCTTATGGTCCAGCTCTCACAGCCATACACCAGTACTGGGAAGACCATAGCTTTGACTATGTGGACCTTTGTCGGCAAGGTGATATCTCTGCTTCTTAATACACTGTCTAGGTTTGCCATAGCTTTCTTCCCAAGAAGCAAGCGACTTTTAATTTCATGGCTGCAGTCACCATCTGCAGTGATCATTACAAGATAAAATCTGCCACTGATTCCATTTCTTTCCCTTCTATTTGCCAGGAGGTGATGAGATCAGATGCCACGATTTTAATTTTTCAATGCTGAGTTTCAAACTAGCTTTTGTGCTCCCCTCTTTCACCCTCATCAAGAGGCTCTTTAATTCCTCTTCACTTTCTGCCATTAGACTGGTATCATCTGCATGTCTGAGGTTGTTGATATTTCTCCCGGCAATCTTAATTCCAGCTGGTGATTCACCCAGCCTGGCATTTTGCATGATGTAGTCTGCGGATAAGTTAAATATGCAGGGTGACAATGTATAGCCTTGTTGTATGCCTTTCCCAATTTTGAACCAATCCATTGATCCATATCTAGTTCTAACTGTTGCTTCCTGACCTACATTCAGGTTTCTCAGGAGACAGGTAAGGTGGTCTGATACTTCCATCTCTTTAAGAATTTGCCAGTTTGTTGTGATCCACACAATCAAAGCCTTCAGCTTCGTCAATGAAGCAGAAGTAGATGTTTTTCTTGAACTCCCTTGCTTTCTCCATGATTTATTTATTTATTAAATGTATATGCCGCCGAAATCCAAAGACTCTCAGCATCTTCATGATCCAGTGAATGTTAACAATTTGATCTCCAGTTTCTCTGCCTCTTTGAAACCCAGCTTGTACTTCTGGTGGTTCTTGGTTCACATACTGCTGAAGCCCAGCTTGTAGCATTTTGAGCATAACCTTGCGAGAGTGTGAAATGAGTACAATTGTATGTAGTTTGAATATTCCTTGGCATTGCCCTTCTTTGGAATTGGAATGTAAACTGATCTTTTAAATCCCGAGGCCACTGTTGAGTTTTTCAAATTTGCTGGAATATTGAGTGCAGCACTTTAACAGCATAATCTTTTAGGATTTTAAGTCGTTCAACTGGAATACCATCATATCTGCTGGCTTTGTTGTTAGTTGTATTTTCTAAGGCCCACATGACTTCATAGCCTAGGATATCCAGCTCTATGTCACAGACCACATCGTGGTTATCAGGGACATTTAGATCTTTCTTGTAGAGGTCTCCTGTGTATTCTAGCCATCTCTTCTTAATTTCTTCTGCTTCTGTTAGGTCCATATCATTTTTGTCCTTTATAATACCCATTTTTGGATGAAAGGTTCCCTTGATATCTCCATTTTTTTTGAAGAGATCTCTAGTCTTTCCCAGTCTATTGTTTTCCTCTGTTTCTTTGTTCATTTAAGAAGACCTTCTTATCATTCTTTGCTATTCAGTGAAAATCTATATTTAGTTGGCTATATCTTTCCCTTTCTCCCTTGCCTTTTGCTGTCCTTTCCTCAGCTATTTGTCATTAGACAGCTACTTTGCTTTCTTGCATTTATTTGCTTTGGGATGGTTTTAGTAGCTACCTTTTGTTCGTTATGCACCTTAGTCCATAATTCTTCAGGCATTCTGTCTACCATATCTAATCCTTTAAATCCATTCTTCACCTCCACTGTATATTCATAAGGGATGTGATTTGAGGTCATACCTGAATGGCCTACTTTCTTCAATTTAAGCCTAACTTTTGCAGTAAGAAGCTTATGATCTGAAGCACAGTCAGCTCCAGGTCTTGTTTTACTGACTGTATAGAGCTTCTTTGGCTGCAAACAATATAATCAATCTGATTTCGGTATTGACCATCTGGTGAAGTCCATGTATAGAATCGCCTCATGGATTGTTGGAAAAGTGTATTTATTATGACCAGTTTGTTCTCTTGACAAAATTCTGTTAGACTTTGTCCTACTACATTTTATACTCCAAGGCCAAACTTGCTGGTTATTATGCTTAACTTTTGACTTTCTACTTTAGCAATCTAATCCCCTATGATGAAAGGACATATTTTTTTCATGTGAGTTCTAGAAGGTGTTGTAAGTCTTCATAGAACCGGTCAACTTTAGACTCTTTGGCATCAGTGGTTGGGGCATAGACTTGGATTATTATGATGTTGAATGATTTGAACAGAGATCATTCTCTTGTTTTGGAGATTGTATCCAAGTACTGCTTTTACCACTCTTTTATTTACTCCATTTCTTCTAAGGGAGTTTTGTCCACAGTAGTAAAGTGGTCATCTGAATTAAATTCACCCATTCCTCTCCATTTTAGTTCACTGATTCCCAAGATGTCTATTTTCAATCTTGCCATCTCATGTTTGACCATATCCAGCTTGCCTTGATTCATAGATCTTATGTCACAGGTTCCTATGTAATATTGTTCTTTACAGCACTTTTTTCGGATAAGCTTTCCCAATGTCCTAACAATAAAATAATACAGCACGGTAGCTTCATCAGTCTTGATGAGATCACACTATGAGTGTTATACATCTATATAGCTCATTATTTCAAAACAACAAAAAAAAGCCACCTGTATCCCATTTCTAGAGACTTCTGAAGCAAACATTTGACTAGCAAAATTCTATTCATTGAACAAGTAGAAAAAGATGAGGTATAAAATATGCCATACCTCTCCAGTATTTATGAAGGCTTTCCACATGCCAAGATTTTCACACCAGCAGTCTGTTCTTTCAATATGTAACTGAAGATCACTGTGTTCTCGCTCCATCAGGCTGATTTCATCTTTCAATTTTGAAACAATCTGCAAGAGAAAAAATATAGTTGTTTATCATATATCATTATCTTCTTTAGGTAGCGGGCAAAGTACAATTTTTTTCTCCATCTATAAGATTCAATTTGATTTAATAGCTGTGTTGGTTAAACTTCAACCATAATTTAGAAATGCTTACTTTATTAGATCTTGATGATAAATTACCATTTACAATAAATTTGGGAAAACGAAGTTAGGGTGGTCACTACAGAAACCTTTTTAAATGATGTTAATGTTAAAATAATTGATTTAAGGTAATGTCTACAAAAAATTCCATTAGACTTCTTAGAAATAGTGATATTGGCTGCACAGCCGATCAACTATGACGGCCAAAAGAAAGCATGTCTGCTACCTAACAAAATAAAATATGCAGAGAGATCTAATATAATTATATACAAATGAATTTTGTGCATAGCCAAAAGGTTATAATGGAGCTAAATGTGCATTATCAGACAGATATAAGAATACTGGCTTGGTTCTGACTGAAGAGCCTGAATTAGAATATCAACATTAAGTAAATCACTAATAAATCTAGGATAGTCTGTGGCCTAGTTTGTGTCAAGTGAAGATTTATTTAGCTTAAATTGTGCTTTTTAATATTTCAACACATCACTGTTTATGTAATGTTTATCACTTTCAGCAACTTTAAGATGAGTAGACTTCAACTCCCATAATTCCCTAGCTAACATACTGAAGTCCATATGTCTTAAAGTTGCAGGGATTGAAAAACACTGATGGAAGGCAACAATTTACTGTACATCCAAGGACTGAAACCTGTTTATGATCCCAGTTTGTTTTATCCTAATTTATTCCTGGTTTATTTTTATGTTACAAGCCAGTTTCCAACCCACAAATGAGCAAGACAAAACAACTAAAATATGGAAAGAAATTAACAAGAAATTAGTCAGAAAAGATCTCAAGCAAGGTACCTGGCTTAGAGTAAGGTGTGAAGGCAACTGATGTTACTAATTGTTTTTCTGACAGGTATGCTATTTTTCAAGACCAGAATAAGACCAGATTGAAGGAGAAAACAATATGACCAGACTGAAGGAGAGAACACACACATGCACTCCGTAGGCTTTGATTTAATTTTCTTTCTTTTTTATCCAGTATAGAACAGAACCAAGCAGCAAATAATGAACCCTGGCTTTGTGACATAAACAAATATCTGGGATCCTCATATTCCAAAATTATTTCCCACTTGGGTCTTTGAAAAACAGTCCCTAGTTCCTGAAGCTCTAGACATAATGTTCCCAGACTCAGCCAGTGGTGTTTTCCAAAAGGAACTCATGACTAGGAATCAGGATTTGGAGAACATTAAGTGTAAAGCAGACATATAGAAATAATCACTGCACCTGCATGAAGCAACACTGACACTGAATGGACTAGCCACACATATTTTAAGAACTTTACGAAGACAGTCATGTATCATCAGTGGCAAATGAGAAGACAGGACAGCAACACTTATATTTTCTTTTGAAGGAAAGACCTCTTGAGCAAAACCACCTACTACTGAAAAATCCATTGATTGATACGCTTAAAATAATAAAGTCACCTACTTTTTTGTCAGGTTTTGGTGAACTGCAGAGAGAATTTAGAGCTTGTCTCTTATATTCAAGTTTGTCATTTAATTGGCGGAGCTTATTTACAGCATAACTGGCCTGTTCATTAATTTCTGAGCTTCCTCCATCAATAGCTTCTTCACAAACTTGTCTCTAGAAGAGGCAGAATTCATTATCAAGTGATGCAGATCACTAGAAGAGTTATGCAAAGAATAGCAAGTGCAAGCTAGTAATTAGGAGTGTGAAACTAAAATGAAATCTAGATTTAAACTTTGACTTGCAATGTGCCAGTTCAGGCATGTTTCCTTGGGCATGTTTAGTTTCTGAGCAGAGAAAAATGAAAATGTTAATAAATAAAAAGACCCATAGAATTTACATATTATTTAGCAACACTCTTTTTATGTTCACAGATGAAAAACATGTTTAGGATATACAGCCTAGCAAATGCATATGACAAGTCCTTTTCCATAACTATGCTTATGTTTCTCTTTAACAACAGAAGTCCTTGGCAGAGAAAATCAAGGCATCTGTACCAAGTATCTGAAAATTTTAGTACTCATTTGAAAAAAAAAGCATTTGTTTTCAAAATGATGTAGTATGCTCAAATACTTCACATATTGTATTCCTACATCTTTTAATACCTTAACACAAGTCACAAGATTTATACATCAAAGTACAATACTGGATATTCAACCAGAAAAAAGAAGCAATATTTGCTCATTCTATTCTCATTTTGGAACATGTTTTCTAAAATCTGGAGCTAATACTACTTCTAATTATGATAATGTGCCAAAGAATACTTGACTGGGAATATTGGGGACATATTACATGAGTCCTCGGATTTCAGGAGCATACAAATCAAATAAATAAACAAACATACTAGCTGAGCTAATGCAAGTGTAATGATAAGCCAGTTGGAATATCAGATTAGTTGTAACTGGAAGCATCAAGAAGTAAGAAAATTTCTTTGTATTTATTTATACAATTTATATGCTGAGGACACTCTGGTGGCTTACAATTAATTACAAATTTAAAAAATAAAAAACATAAAGAGAATCATGTATAGTCACAGAATTAATAGAAATAAAGAAAGGCAACCCCTCGTAGAATGCACTATGGTATTTAAGCTGACAACATCAAGCACACTGAATTCAAGAAGAAGGTTAGAAGTGAATGCATCATGACCATGAAGAAAATCTTAAAGTCTAACCTCAGTAGAGGAAATACTATCAAAGAAATTAATACCTGGGCAATTCCAGTCATTATACAGTTGGAATAGTGGACTGGGCTCAAGCAGAACAAAAAACCCTGGACAGGAAAACTAGAAAAATACTGACAATGAATCATGGCCTTCATCCATGCATCTGACTCTACTTACCAAGGAAAATAAGGAGCATGGGATGTTGCAAGTACCCAGACAGCTGAAGAAGAAAAAAAGATTTTGGAAGAATATCTGAAGGACAGTGAAGAAGATGCACTGAAGCTAGTAATGAATACCTAAAGGCTTTACTGAGTACTGGAGAGATTAAATGCTAAGAAAAAACAAATGAAGAAGAGAGACATAGCAAGGCAAAGTATAACATGGCCAACAAGATTCAGCAATGGCTAGGAGCAGGGAAATTAAAGAAAGAGTCAGAGGGCTAATTCTGGCTGTGTAAGACCAGCCTTAAGAACAAATATATTCAAAGCCAGAATTGAGAAGATGGCACTACCCAGCAAGTGCCACCTCTGCAAAGAAGCTGAAGAAATAGTGGAGTATGTAATTAGCTGCTGTAAGAAGAATGCACAGACTGCAACCAAAAACTGGACAAATGATTTAAAGTGCAGATTGTGCAAAGAGACAGAAGAAACAATCGATCATAAATTCAGCTCATGCAAGATCATACAAATTGATTATAAACAACATAACACAGTCACCAAAATGAGTCAGTGGAACATTTGAAAAATTATCATGGGCCAATAATGAAAAGATGGTGGGAACATAGAGTTGAAAAAGTAGTTGAAAATGAGTAGGTTAAAATATTGTGGGATTTCTGAATACAAACAGATAAAATTTTGACATATAACACCAGATTGTACCTGAAAAGAAGAAAGTGTGGATAATAATGTGACAATACCAAGGGACAGTAGAATAGAAGACAAAGAATTGGAGATTACAAGATCTGAATGGATTTTGGATGATACTTTAAAAAATCTACACATTGACAGCATTTCAATCTGTCTACAAAAGGCCACACTGCTTGGATCCACACATTACTACACTGATACATTATGTCATCCTAGATTCTTGAGACAAACTTGATGTGTATGAATATAATATCATCATCATCATTTCTTGGGAAACAAACTCTCCAAAGCACGTTTCTTCCAAATATTTCTTGGTATGTTTATTAAAAAACTTTTTTCCTCAAAGAGTAGAGGAATTACCTATCCATGGATTTCATACTATTGATAGAGAAAACAATCTCTATCAATTAGGTAGAAATACAGGAACACTGAAGGAATGTGACCATTTAGAGCTGGAGTTTTTGACTTTAATTTTAATAATCTTAAAATAATTATAGGAAGAGTTCGAAGAGAGGAAAAGGTCATTAGACAAAAAAGATTTTATGTCCTGGACCCTTTTGGGTATATCTTACAGATTTCTGACTGCTAATCATGAACATATCTATGTAGATATTTTCTATTTTATCTACATAGAAATTTAATTTATAATGTTATCATTTTATAGAAATATTCTATAAAGATTTTGCAAACACCCGTTGGTACTTTTTGGCTATGTTGCACACATGGAACGTATGAAAACATGGATCTGTTGTTAAAGCACATCCAGTACATCAAGTACAATCAGAATATATGTGGAGATTTAAAAGTAGCAGTTCTGCTGCTTGGAATGCATCTCAGATATACAAAGTGCTGTTGTTACATGTGCAAATGGGACAGCCATTCAAGAAAATTGTGTTACATTAAAAAGAAATGGTCACTCCAAAAGAATTTAGTTCCAAGACAGAAAAATGTAGCACTTGTTGACCCAACAAAGATATTATTGCCTCTGCTTCACATAAACAGCTCTGCTGAAAAATTTTGTGAAAATGTTGAACAAAGGAGGTGAAGATTTTCATTATTTGAGAAAGATGCTTCCAAGAATAACTGATGCCAAGATTAAGGAATGCATTTTTGTTGGTCCACAGATCATATATATTATCAGTGACAAGCAGTTCAAAGATCTTTTAGTGGGCCAGAGAAAATTGCCTGGAAAGCATTCAAGGATGTTGTTGAGAATTTTCTTAGCAACTATAGAGAATCAAATTACTTTCAGCTGATGGACAAACTTCTTATAGCATAGAAGACCATAAAATACAACATGTTGCTGAAGATTCTTTTTCTGCATTTACACTTAGACTTCTTTTCCAAAAATCTCGGTTCAGTCAGTGATGAACATAGTGCAAGATTTCACCAGGACATTGTCACAATAGAGTATTGGTATCAGGGCAACTGGAAATCATCAGTGCTGGTTGACTATTATTGGACATTGCAGCAAGACACATCAGACACTGAGTACAAACAAAAATCAGCAGCAGAACGCTTTTAACCCTGTTGAACTCATACAGCACATCAGAAACATTATACAATTAAATAGATCATAGTCATTCAAATTAATTTCATGTTTCTCAAGATTCCTACATGTTACAATCACTCTGAAATTATATTTGTATTCAGGTTGAAGGGGGTCTATCATAATCTCTACAAGTTTTTTCAGGAAGTAAACTTTTTGAAAAAAAATTGTTCAGTGATTGGAAAAAGAGTCCAAGGTGGGTGAGAGTTCCTGAAATAGAAGATACAAATAAGGGAAAAAGCTAACTGGACAAAAAAAAAAGGAGAAAGGCATTTGTAGGCATAACTCACCACATAATCTTTGTCATCAGATGCCATCTGGATAGGACTTCTTTCCTCTTTCTTGATCAGTCTCTCATATAAATCACTGACAATGAATGAGGGATAATATCTATCCTTCAGTGTTTCATAAACATCAGCCTGAATTTTGTAAAACACTTCAATGCCCTTGTTACCCACAAGACTCTGCTGGATCTGTTTGTATAATAATTTTTCCACAGGAATTTCTCTGCTTTCCACAAAAAAATCTTGATAGATTTGACTCACAAGTTGAGGTATTTCAGCCTGAGAAGAAGGACATTCATAAACATCAGTAATTGTTAAATGTTTGTGCCAGTTAATGACCGTAATAGACTGGTTTGATTTGAAAATTTAACAGTATCTTGATAATTTTTCTTCCAACCCAACCCCCAAAACATAGCTATGCTGCTGCATGAGAAAAAAAATCAACAACTGAAGTCCTCCATTAGATATAACCAAAATGAAAGAACAGAGACTCAAAATGTTGAAGTCCTCCAAAATTTTTCATTGGGTGAAGATGATCAAGAAGCAGATAATGAAAGAAACCAAAGTACATGCTATTACTGTTGGCTGACATGAAGAACAGAACTTGAAAATTGTCACACTTTTTGTTCAATTCTTCAAATTGAATATTCTTAGCTGTTTTGATGATTGCCAATTACTGCTTCTGGGTTTGATTACCCTAATTCAATTTTCTGAAGAAAGAGTCCCAATTTAATATATTTGTATGTTTGGAGATTTGATGGTTTGAGTGTTCTTCACAAATTGGGTGTCCTCAAATAGTGCAATACATCGGGAAAAATTATACAGGGTATTGAATTCCATATTCAAATCATTATCTCTCATCCCAATCAATCTTACAAAATTATTGTAAGTAGTAGGAACCAGAGTGTAATGGGGTGAGCTCTTACTACTTGCTCCAGCTTCTGCCAACCTAGCAGTTAAAAAAAAACGTAGAAGACATGGAAGAGCCAGGGGGAGGAGTAAAAAGAGGGATTAGTCTAGAATCACTACATAACCACAAATGCACAAGGTCCAAACTCTCCTGATTGCAGATGAACATTATCTAGTGCCAACAAGGTGCTAATTATTAGTTGAGAAGATTGTTGTGTATAGGCTTTTAGCAAAAAATCAGTTAATTGGAACTTTTACAAGTGGATCTGGTCTTTTGCACCTGACAAACTATTACAGTTATGATATATTAGAGAGTTAATAAAACAATCCATTTTCCATTGAAAAACTGATACCCATCTTCAAATATTGCTGTATTTTAATTAAAAAAAACACATATAATTTTCTTTTTATTACTGGATGAGTAAAGTTGGATGAGTGTCAGGTATTCACAGCAGACTGTGTAAGAAGAAAACATTAATAGTCTTCCTCAATCAGTCACAGCCTAGATACACTAACATGCTGGCTGAGAATTGTTAGAGATACAGCAGCAAAACGTGGGGGTGTCAGGTTACAAGGACTGTAATAAGGTTAATTCAAATTGAACATTAAAAGAAGAATCATGAAACACAATTCAAATCTCTCTGTTTTAGAATTAAAGTGTTAAGAAGGAAAAAAAAGATGCAGCTATAAAATTATGGACTTCAATTCCAGCCTCCAGCATGATACTGGGAAAAGCACCTTAAATTCAACCATCAAATATTACATTTTATATTTTCAGTATCTCATTTTCTCAATTCTTTCTTCTTTTCACAAGAGAAGGGAGTCTCGGATCTGTCTCAAGTATCATCCCATCAAAGAAGTGATATACTAAAGCAACTGCCATTTATAGGATGCACTAAAAAACACCTAGAAGGCCTTTTCCCACTTTCACTTAAACATGGCACCAACATGCTCTGACAACCCTGGATTTCTGCTGTGTGTCCACACTGTTGCCTTCATACAGTCCAGGAGTGAGACATCTTAAGTTGTTCTCAGTTGGGCTTGTAGTATTTTTCCTCTTATGCCAACATGATCCAAGGGTAACCCCAAGGGGTATAAAATTTGTTAAGCCATCTATCAGCCATTTGCTAAGAGAGAAATCACTGTAGGGAACTGAAACAGGCAAAAGAAACTGGATAGAGATTGGCAAAGAGGATAGCAACATTTCATACCTGTTTTGATTTTTGCCAACTCAAACATAGCACACATTCAGTAATGGGAAAAGCCGTTAAGTATTGTAATGCAACTTTACATTACAGCCTACATTTTGCCACAAGAAAAAGTAATTTTCAGTAACAACACTTGGCATACTTATTCATATACCTTGTTAGCATTCTTCAAGTATTCTACAGATTCCCAATAGCTGATCAGAACCTTCTTATCCATTCTTTCCATGTATATTTGAAAGTGCTCTCTGTAGGACGGGTTACACAATATATCTTCAAATTGAAGTATCTGAGAAGTAGGAATGAATAACCTTATGATAATTAACTATTTATAAGCAAGCCAACTGGTTACAATCTCTGTTTGGTGCAATAAACCCACAGCTTAGTATTATTTACTTCAGGCTGCAATGAGCAGTAAAGGATTTGTTGAGGATCCTGAAAGCATGGTCTTGTGCTTCACAGATTTTATAATAACCTATAATCTCACCACTCTTCTAAAACATACTATGTTCTTAGAGCTGAAAAACATTCCCTACAATCCACAAGAACTCCTTAAAATACATGTGAGAATCTGCTTATATCAACAGTTTTTATTCTTTTCCACAGTATATGAGAGGGGATACATTTCAGTTTTCCAATTTTAGAAAGCATATAGTAATATGAAATTTCACTCAGAAAACAGGGAGATGATACAGATGTTCTCCAGTCAGTGCGAAGGAGAGGTGTCAAAGATTACATTCATAACCACTAGGGCGAATTGTATCTTTCTCAGATGAAATATTCTGCAAAAATAATGCACTTTTTTAATGCAATGTCTCATAGACTATACAATTGTTGTTCAGTTGCACAGTTGTGTCCGACTCTTCATGACCCCATTGACTGCATTACGCCAGGCCTCCCTGTCCTGAACTGCCTCCTAGAGTCT
>JANHZU010004001.1:378040-388941 GCA_032468055.1 Acrochordus granulatus
TTAAATTAACATTATATAGAATTGAGTTAGAATTTTTGGCCCAGCCCTCCACAATATTGTCTGCTTCTCATTTGGCCTCATGGGAAAAATAATTGCCCACCCCTGGTTTAGACAGTTTTGACAGAGTTGGTTTGAATAAGAGATGACTACACTGGAGATGCAAATACAGCACAATCAGCTATCCTACCACTGTCTACTAGAACCCCAGGAATTAGGTATCCAAAAATATAGATCCAATTTATGTTTTGAGAATAGCCACAATAAAGCTTGATTATAGTAAGAGACTTACATAACAAATAAACCATATTATCTCTAAAGTCCTATTATTACATCCAAATGAAGCACAACAAAAGATGTTTCCTCTGCCAGGAAAGACCAACTAGGTCCTGGTTTGTTTTTTTCACATAGAGAAAGAGAGGAATTTTTAAAGAAATCTATTATTTAGAATATCCAAGATGTATGATTTTCAATAACAAATTATAATGATCTGACACAATGCTGGAATTGTAGAAGATCAAATTCAAATTTCCTATCAAAGAAAGACAGATGCAATCAGACTGAAAAGCAACAGAGAAATTCTCTGTGACATTTATCCTGCGTCCAGCATTCTCGTTCTCATCATCCTGCAGATGTTCAATAAGGACTAGGTGTCAGTTTGCCACCTGAAGGCCATTTCTGGCAGAATGTTTACCTAAAGATACAGGAATAAGATATGTGACGCTGAACCCATTTTGCAGGGATGAGGAATTATAGCTTCATTTCTCTTTGCAAAAAAAAAGAGAGAGAGAGCAAAGATACTAGCCAAAAGGAACATTTCAGTGTAAGTGTGTAATAGCAACATCTACAAGGAGCATGACCAAAAAACAGCCATAGTGCTGCAGGGCAGAAGCAAGAGAAGCAGATGCTTCTATTTTAACTCCCACCAATTGGACATTGTAGAAACAACAAAAACATAATAGCTGTGTTTATCTTATTTTCTCCTCCCTTCTCATCTTTTCTTTTCTTGCACATTTTCCTTTCAGACAGCAAAGAAAAATACAGTGGTACCTTACAAGACGTGTAATTCACAAGACGAGAAACTCTCAAGATGAGAAACAAAATTTAATAAAATTTATTCCACTAGACGAGCCGCGATTCACAAGACGAGAAAACTTTGCGTGATAAGTTACACGTCATCAGTCAGCGCGCTCTGTATTTCCCGTTCAGGAAATGCCACGTGGCTTACTCTATTGCCGTACAGGCGACAAGCACACATGCAATTTTGCCAATGCTACTGCGTGGCTTTCCCCATTACCATACAGATGGCAAGCACGCACGCATTTTGCCGATGCTACCATGTGGCTTACTCTGTTGCCATACAGGCGGCAAACCTGTGCACACACAAAATAAAGCAGAAATTGTCCTTGTCCTTGTTCAAAATAAAGCAGAAATTCCCTCTCGTCGCTTCTCCCCTCATAGTACGGAGGCAAGAAACATTTCCAAACCACCCACAAAAGATACCCGGAAAGGAGTTGCTGAGGGAAAAGGCAGTTTTGCCTCAGCAGCGGCAGCAGCAGATCCTCCGAGCCAGCAGGGGGTGCCAGACAGCAGCCGGCCTAGCAGCAGCCAGCCAAGCAGATCCATAAATGCTGGTTAGTTTATTCTATTTCTGCTTTATATCGTGTGTTAATCATGGTTACTTTTTTCAGATGTTAGGGACAATAATTTCTACATCAAATTCCAGTAAAAATTATTTTTTGGTGAATATTTTGGGGGCGTGGAACGGATCATCCAATTTTCCATTGTTTTCTATGGAAACCTTGTTTCAGTTTAAGAACATTTTGCGCTAAGAGCATTCTTCCGGAACGGATTAGTCTCGTCTTGTGAGGCACCACTATATTATTTATGAAAGCTGCAGTCAAAGCCTTGTTGATTTAAGAGTAAAATAAAAATAATCCAATCTGTCATACATACATACAATCTTCTTTAAAAAATTAAAATGTTAATAATGACATTGAAACAGAAGTATATTCTGTTACTCCAACTTTAGAGAATATATGTAGTTCAGGGTTGAATTACTAGACTTTATCATTTCCTAAACTTGGTTGTTGTTGCAAATATTTTATTACCAGCTAGATAACATCGCCCTATCATTAATGCCTCATTTCTCATGCACTGATGATGTTATCTAGCTCGGTTATAAAACCTCTTCAGGAAAACCACCAAGTCCAAAGAACGCTAAGAACCAGCATGACTATCACTGGTGGTCTCATATCAGATCACCACTGCTAATCATGTTTAAATAGATATTGCCATCTCTGAAAAGATTAGAGTTTAATGTGTTTTCTAGAGGATTATCATCAGCCTGACTTGACATTAGGATAGCTAGTATGTTCAAATAAGTGAGCCTTCCACTTAAGTCCCATTCCCATCAAGACCACTTAAATGACACTGGCTCTCTGCAGACAGATACTGGATCCTCAAGCTGTTTGATTAATCCTTATTCTTCCCTATATTGAAACTGTGACATCATTCAAAAGTGATAAAAGAAATCGCCCCTCAATGCACTTCAGCTTGTTTTGTCAACATTAGTTCTGACATATTTTAAAGCCAGTCTGTTGAACAATGTATAGCAAAGTGCCAAGGCATTAAAGTTACATAAGCAGTTTCAGCACAGCATAAGGAATTAGGACCAGATTAGTTGTTGTTAACCTATCCTGCATTGAATTCCAACGATATAATCTGATCAGAGAGGTCTGGGGCAAAACATGAATACATTATACTGTATCAGTGACATTCCCCCCATAGTTTTTATCCATTGAAATAAGCAATCAAATAAATGAAAACAAAGATGGAATACTAATTTTGGGATTATACTGCGTTCAATTAGTTTTACTGTCTTGAATGAAAAGTATCAATCATTTCAAATACAGTATGATCTTTGTACAGACTGACTTTATATACAGGGTATGAAACAGTTGCCTCCTTTAAAAAAAACTTCATTAAACACTTGGAAGGACCTATGTTGACTGAAAGATTCCTAGAAACGCACTGTGAGAATTTTACTTTGTCTCAGAAAAAGAAATCCAAAAATCTCTTCGAGAAAAATTACAGCTGCTGCAGAATCCTACTCACAAATATGACAAGACAGAAATTTAATCAAGGCTTCAGCCAGGCAGTGTCTAGAGCAGAATTTCTGAGAGATCACTTAGACTTCAATGTGGGAGTTTTCCTGATGTGTACTATTCTTGATAAAAATGAGACCATACTTCATAGTCTCCCTCTATTAATTCTTTCTGTATTTATCTGCCCATTCAGATATTTTGCAGAAGAGAAAACAACAGAGAATCCAATCTGTTCACAGCATGTCAACAAGTTTTATTCAAAAATCTGTTCAGTAAAAGCAAGCGTATTTCTAAAATTCAGCTGAAAGAGATGGGTTAAAGAAGATAGAGTGTTCTACCTTCGTAGAAACCAAATGATGGAGATGTGAGGTATAAGATTTCATCAGTGTATACCCTCTTTACAAAACAACAGCCTATCAGCAGAATTGTTCCACTGTGATCTGAGAAAATCATGCATTTCAACATTCTTTTTCTAGACGAGAACACAAAATTGATCATTTAGTTCAGAACTAAAGTCATCAACATTGAAAAAATATTTTATAACTCAAACTTCAAGAACTCTATTATTAATGTTAATTAAAAAAGAAATAATGTACACAAGAATCTATTTATACTACCAGCTCAGACAGACCTATTTATTTTTAACTGCCAATTTCTGCAGTTTGTTTATAATTACATGACATTTCTAATAAATTAATATATCTTTCATACTACATCTACATGTACCTTTTTATTTTTATGAATAGTAAGAGTGTTCCTTTAAGAACACAAGCAAAAAACTGAATAACTCATTAAAATAGAAAAACATATTATACACATTTAATAAATGCCAATATGTTTAAAAAGAAAAACAGATTTTGCAAGAAAATAAAATAGACAAATGGAAGTTTCCTAGAAAATAAAAAAATGCTTCTTAAAAATAAAAGACAATTATCTACATCAAGCAGCAACAAAGTAAGGGAATCAAAACTATACACAATTTGTAATATACAACTTTTAAGAGTTGGGATTGCAAATGAAAGTGGGTTCTTTGCTGCTGTAGATATTAAAGTCTAAGATTGGCATTATTTTAAGTATCCTTCATTGTTTTTATAATGAAGGTGCTTCTGGGCCTGACTCTTTTAAAACCTGACATCAATGCACACATTCTTACATACAGTGGTGCCTCACAAGATGAGACTAATTCCGGAAGAACACTCTTAGCGCAAAATGCTCGTAAAGAGAAACGAGATTTCTCATAGGAAACAATGTAAAGTTGGATGATCCGTTCCAAGCCCCCAAAATATTCACCAAAAATCATTTTCAACGGAATTTGATGTAGAAATGATTGTCCCTAACATCTGACCAAGCCTAAAGAACAAATGCATACAAACCAGAACAGAGAAGACAGCAATGGAGAGCAAATGCTGCCTCTGCAAAAAAAGCTGAAGAAACAGTGGACCACCAAGTTAGTTGCTGCAATAAGATTGTCCAGACTCACTACAAGCAATAGCATGACAAAATGATTAACACACAATATAATGCAGAAATAGAGCAAACTAACCAGCACTGCTTTGAAACTAACCATGATTAACACACAATATAAAGCAGAAATAGAGCAAACTAACCAGCACTGCTTTGAGGCAGCTTCTGGCCTCTGCTGCTGCTTGCTGCTGTCACTTTAAAAGGGCCTTTTTTCTCTCTTTTTCCATACTATGATGGGGGGATTTCTGCTTTATTTGGCGCGCGCATGGCTTTAAGAATATTCCAGCACGAGGGAGAGAAGAGGAGAGGAGGGGGAGGGACTTCCTGGAGATTCTCCAGAGTTCCCTCTCTTGAATGCCTTTCACTTAATTTACGCTGTTTACACAGCGAGAGAGGAGAGCTCCTTTGTGAGATTTCCCACATGAGCAGATCACTCATTGCAATCAGGAATGTCGACCTGCCACCATGGGGCAGCATAGGCAGAACGCACGTGCACGCACTGCTGCCCATATGGGAATGGAGTAAACTGCCTGAGAGGAGTCAGCAGAACGCGCGGGCGCACTTGCTGCATCAGCAGAACTCTTGTGCAAGGTTGCTGTCTGCAACAATGGAGTAAAGCACAAGGTAAGAGTCAGCAGAACGCGCGTGCTTGCTGTGTCGGCAGAACTCTAGCACGGAGTTGCCTGAACGGGAAATACAGAGCGTGCTTACTGATGATGCGCAAGGTTTGGCACGAAATTTCCTCGTCTCGTGAGTCGCGGCTCGTCTAGCGGAATAATTTTGATTAAATTTTTTTGCTCGTCCTGCGAGTTTCTCGTCTTGTGAGTTACTTGACTTGTGAGGTACCACTGTATTATTATTAAGAAGAGACTGAGGAATAATTTAAACTACACAAGACCAAGCCTTAAGAACAAATGCATACAAACCAGAATAGAGAAGACAGCAATGGAGAGCAAATGCTGCCTCTGAAAAAAAGCTGAAGAAACAGTGGACCACCTAGATAGTTGCTGGAATAAGATTGTCCAGACTCACTACAAGCAGTAGCATGACAAAATAGCAATAATGGTACATTGGTAGATCTGCAGGAAATAAAATTTGCCTGCAAGCAACAACTAGTGAGACCATAAAATAGACAAAAGTAATAGAAAATGAAGAAGCTAAAGTGCTTTGGGACTTTAGAATTCAAGCAGGCAAGTATCTGCCACATAACACCCCAGACTTAACCATTGTCAATAAGAAAGACAAAGAAGTCTGGATAGTGGACGTGGCAGTACCTGGAAATAGCAGAATAGAAGGGAAAGAAATGGGCAAAATCATAAAACACAAAGACATGCAAACAGAAATAGAACATCTGCAATAAAAGAAAGAAAATATGGTACCAACAATGCCAAATTCAGTCTAAATATCTGGCTGACTATGTAACAAACTGTAAGCATAATAAGTATCACCTGATTCTCAATGACTTTAGACTGCTTTGATTGCTTAAAACAATCAAAGAAATTACAATCAGATCAATAAAACATTTACAATGCATATCTTCAAAATTTAACAATATGTCTAATGCTACATATTATTTTCATGTGTTACAATAATTCTGTTTATCAAGGAATATCATAAAACCATAATTCTTAAAAACACCACAGAAATCATAGAATGCTTCAAAATACTCCTCACAGTACAATATCAACAACCATCATGGTATTATTCATAATATTATTAACTAGACAGAAATAGAAATTGAGCATTTTATGATTAAAACATACAGAAGCACAGTTAATTTTAAAAACATAAGCACCCAAACAAATACAAAAACAAAATTCTTCATAAAGACACAAACATTATATGCAAAGTATTATTTTATTTATGCTTTATTTAATAATGCTTTAAGAAAGGTTTAAACATATTCTGAAGAAACAACTTACCTTTTTGACGTTTCATCTGTGGGAAGTTGCTGATAGTAGTTGCTTGAACTATTTCCACCATAATCTGATATCTAATTTAAAAAAAGTAGAAAAGGTCAGGTTTTTGACATATACAACTATAAGCACTATATTTTCCAGAAATAATTTAAACAAAGCTTTTCGTGGACTAAAACTTCTTATTTTAGAGATGTTAGTTTTATGCAATATCAAGGATAAAAAATTTGGGCCTTGCTCTAATGAATCCCTTAACAACGTATTTGTGTTTCTTAAACTAATATACTGTAGTTGCTCCTTGGAAGAAATCAATTCTTTTGTTAAAAAGCTTTGATACATAAAACACAGATGTTGCACAATCTTTCTCTCTCATACACACACACCATCAAAACACTGAAAACTGCTGAGATGCAATACAGATAAACCCACTCAATGCACTTGATGTTGATATATTGCTTACAAAGCATATGCCCTAATAAAGTGGGTTGGGCTTGCTACCAGACTTCACTTTGAAAAAAAGATTTGGTGCAGTCTTCTTGTTCTTGCAAATGATTTCACAGGTCATCCAAAATATTTCCAACTCTACCACCACAGAAATGCATCAGACCTGCCAGTATCTTACGTTGGTGATTTTAAAACACATAATGTGCGATTTCACTTGGCAATCTGGATCTAAGTTGCATAAAATTCAGTTAGGTAATAATTCATAGTATTTAGATTTCCACATAAATTTAGGTTCCCTCAGGTCAGCTGGGCTATACTCCATGGCCATCACCCTATCTACCACTTAGCTCAGTTGCTACAGAGATGACTGGGAGGAACATGGCAGCTATAAAGGAGTAGGAAAGATTGCGCAACTTCCAAAATCCAAGCCTAAAGTGCCACCTCATTGCAAAGGCTAAAGACAGTACCTTCCCACCAATCTTCTTATTAGTGCTAACTTTAAAGCATCACATATCTCACTGGTTCATCCATCTCCAATCTTTCAAAGATTGCTACCAAACCTCTATCAGCTGGCTCCTCCATCTTCCCAGAAACAAATTTTTCCCACTGCACCTGAAGTTGTTAAATGGAGGGCCATTATTCAAACAAATGCAAACTCTTGTCTATGCAAGAGGGTTTGATATTACTTGGAATAATCTAAAGCACAGGCTAATCATATTTTTTTTAAAAAGTAATTATTTTTATCAGAATATTGTTTGAAAATGTTTGAAAATTGTATTCCAGGAGAATAAACAGTTGAGCCAACCCTATACTGTATATTTGGACTGACAGCTCACCACCTGCCTTTTGAAATGAAGTTTTTGCTAAGTTAGCTGATTCAGAAAAAAGGAGACTATTAAAATGCCAACTGTCAATTATAATTGACTTTTTATAGTATAAAATGCAAAACATAACCTGACCTATTTAAGCAGAGGATTCAAGAAATTGGTGAAGTAGAATCTTGAAAGTAATTTAGAGATCCATTCTAGTTCAGGAGTTTGGTTGGGGAAAACAGAACAGATGAAACAGGATAGATAAGGAAAACTACAAGTGTACCATTGCAGTATACCAAAGGCATCACTGGAAAAGAGTAAAATGGGAGAAAGAAGGAAACCTTGCAACAAGCAACTCCAGATGCTTCTGAGCTACATCCACCAACAGTTCCAAGAAGGATGATCAATGCTCTTTTCTTTCAAGGCTGAATAAAACCAGGAGTACTTTCACCACTATGTTTTCCCAAGATAACTCTTTACAATGAAAAAAAAACAGTTGTATGCAAAGTGAAGTTGTATGCAAAGTGCAGTTGAATAGTTTAACAACTGTATGCAAAGTGCAGTTGAACAGTTGAAAGACACATTGTTCAGTTTATGAATTAAGTGAAATCTGTCCTGAAATAGCAGCTTTAATACATTGTATGAGATAATACCGAAGTCCTGAAAATTAGAATTGAAATCTGAAAGGGCTTGATTAGGATACGCAAGACTTTTGGTATTCAAGTAAACCCTATATTTTCTTTAGGCATACCAGAAATTACAATATTATCTTCTGTGGCTGTCAGGAAGCATTAGGAATGTTCCAAGCAAGATAAAAATGCTTGGAAGTTTGGCTTGCTGTTCTGTAGTTAGGAAAGCAGAATAAGCTGTTTCAGCATCTTAGATACAAGGATGCAAACCATATATAGTCAAGCAATCAGGCCTGGCTATGATAACATTTGGGCCATAAATACTAAAATATTTAACTTTGACACATTTGATCCACCTCCATTAAAGCAATAGAGGAGCGGGGTTTTTTGGTTATGTTCCCTGGGAATGAGCATTGAAATACCTTAATTGTTTGAGAAATTCAACATCTGAGTTACAGTTAATAAGCTTGATGAATTCTTCGTAAGAAGGAGCATATGTATAGGCTCTCTTGTGATGCTCCATCAGCTGTTCTCTGTACTCCATTTGGACAAGCAACATGTGGTTGATGTAACTGGGATCACTCAATAGTTCTATCATTGGTTTCAGTACTAAAATTAATAAAAACAAAACAAGAGGAAAAGTGAGCATTAGGTAGGATCAGTCCAATAGTTTTAATAAAGAGAATTGCATCACAGTATAGAAAGTTTATTTCTTAAAAAATGCAACCCAATTCTATTAATCAATACTCAGGAAAAAAAACATAGTATTACATGATGATTACTCCCTAGAAATAAGAACTCGATTGCAGTTTTAATAGCCTTTATTTAAACAGAAAAAAATAGAGTTTGCAACATTTAAAAAAATTGTTAGCACAGACTTTTGAAAGTAAATTTATTATAATATTGTTAACCTATTGTTGTAAACATCATCATGTAACATTGGAAAACTGTGGTATAAAGTGGTATAAGTTCTAAATCAGTTGATTGGTCAATTAAAGCTTTAGAAGAAAAAAAGCAAAGAAAAAATTTCAAACTGACTAGGCCACCAATTAATGCCTGAACCTGAATCCACAATTCTGCACAATTGCTCAATTTGTACACTAACTTAAAAAAGATAAACAAACACACAGCAAAATAAAGAATATAGGATGAAATGAAACTAAATAAGCTCTTGTCCACTGACATTTATTTCTCACCTTTTGCTGCAAATATCTCTGTTAGGACTATACGCAAGCTCAAGGACTGAGCATCCTTTGAGGGCAAAAGACAATAGACCAGAATCTGAGAGCATGCTTGCAAGAATCTTGCCTCTTCTTCAGAACTCCTCAAGCAAGGGTGCAGTAAAAATGGTCGTGGTTGTTCTTCCAATCTGTAAAAGGGATAGTATTATTGCAGTCAGACTCCCATCACCACTGTTTACAACTACCGTACCAAATTAGAAAAAAAGCATTGTTTTTGTTGAATGTGTACTAACAAAATTTTACAATGTTATATGGAATAACTATTCATTTCCCCGCTACAATTCCTTGCCTTTGTTTATTATTCTAAGGAAGAGTTTTCTCAATTAATTCAAGCTATGATACAGTAATCCTCTGAGCAATCAACTCTGCTCTACCTTCATCTTCCCAAAACATTTCTAAAAGAGATGTATGCAAGGAAGAAAGAGTACAGAAATATTTCCCCTGTCTATACTTCATTGTTTTTTTGGGGGAAAGAGAGGTACGTAGGAAAAATTCTATGCTTTGTTACCCCTCTAGTAAGGTGAAAAGCAACAAAGGAAAGGAAGAGGGAGGAGGACTTTTTCTGTGGACTTCTCTTCACATAACCAGTATTCTCCACTACCACTGAGATAAGAAATAAAAGGATGGGAAATTAAAGAGGCATGGCCAAAAGAAATGGATTGCCTTCCAACTTCTTGGTTAAGCTTTATAGATGTTTCCACTTTGCCTAATCATACCTCCCAAATCCCAAGTATAATTAGAGAAGAACCACTGAGAAGGCACTCAAATCTACATGCCATACATGCCAAATCTACAGAACCAGTAAACATCCAGATTATTTTTAAATAAAATTATCACAAAATTGTCAGTGGATTTAGTTCTATTTTTTTCCAGGAGAAAGGAAAACAACAATCTTTATGTCAAATCTTCTGTCCAGGGCAAAAAAACAAAACAAAACATAGTATTAAGATATTAAACATTAACAGATTGAAAAAGTATTTGCATATCATTTTAAATGGTAAAAACATATAGAGAATTTATGTAAGTTTAATTGTCTAATCTTTTAAAAACCCTTATTTTTGCTGTGGTTAAAGAATAAAATATAATAAGGTTTAAAACCAACAAGAAGCATAAGTCAAGAAGATAGGAGGACAGACCATTCTACTTTGATAGAAAAAAATATTAAACAGAAGAACACCCTGCAGGTTTATTTAATAGATAATCAATTTTTTCAGAAAGTACAGTGGTGCCTCACAAGACGAGATTAATCCGTTCCGGAAGAACGCTCTTAGTGCGAAATTCTCGTAAAGCG
>JANHZU010004001.1:396974-407898 GCA_032468055.1 Acrochordus granulatus
CAATTATGACACTGATGAAAAAGTCAGTTCATGACCAGTCCTCACATTTATAACCTTCACAGATGTGTAAAGCAAAGGAAAGCTGAAACAAGATCATAAGCACATGCGCAGTTTCACTTCACTTAATGACCAAACCGCCGTCCTAACCGTGATCCCCAAATGAAGACCGCCTACCTTGAAGGACTGGGTTTCAAAAACTGCAGCATCTCCCCATCACACCCAGAAGGAGCATCGGAGAAGTCCTCAAAGGTTCCACAGCGACATTCACACGTCCATGCACATCCACACCCCATTTCTCTGTCTTCTGTATTGGGGACCACAGGGCCCTGATCTGTGTCACGCATCAGTGACTTACTCAACGACCAAGAATACCTGAAGGCCTCCGATTCCCAACGCAGAGGACAGGCGAGGCGGCAGACGGGGCGCCTCGGTTATGAGGGGAACTCGCTTGGTCAGATTCCGCCCCCGAATCTTGAGCCGAGGAGGGCTCAGCCTCTCCTTGAAGCTCCCCGGCTTAAACTCGGGCTGCTTTCCATCCAGGGGGGACCTCTCCCCAGCCTCGGGCTGAAAACAGACCGTGCCGGAGCTGAGGAGAAGGAAAAGCACCGAGAGTCAGAGGAAGGCAGTCGCTTACCGCGGCCAATCGCCAGAACGGCGCCGCGCTCGCTCTTCCCGGGTAACGGCGCTCGAAAGCGGCGAGGAAATCCGGCCGGGGTCGGAGGCGGCCGCGACTTCGGCTCCCCACAGCCAGCAGGACGCCGAGCGAGAAGGCGCTGGCCGCGCAGACCAGGTGCAGGACAAGCCGGAGCGACAGCCAGGCCACAGAGAGCGGTCCGCCGGCCTCCGCCTCCTCCGGCACCGGCTCCTGCTTGCCCAGATGGAAGAGGAGAACGGCCAGCCCCACCATCCCCAGGCCGGTGGCCAGCAGGGAGCGGGACGACAGGACGGGAGCCCTCGCCGCCGCCGCCGCCTCTTCTTCGTCCCCTTCGCCGTCGCCTTCGACCGCGGCTGGGACGCTGCTGCTCTTATTGCAGGACTCTCCGCGCCCGGGACTCGGGGCACCGGAGCCGGCCGCGGCGCCCGTGGACTCCAGCTGCCCGCTGCCCCTGCCAGAGGACGCGTTAGCGCCAGTACCAGGGAACATGCTGCTCCGGGAGCCGCCGGAAAGCAGCACATCTCCCGCGGCGGGGCCCTCTTCGTCAGGCCTCGCTCAGGGTGAGCCTCCCCGATCTCCGACTCGAGGATCTGGGCGCGCAAAAGCCGGCGCGGCTCATGCCCAGGAGCTGCGAAGGAGCGTCCCCGCCTCTTCCCCTCCGCTGCCGAAGCCTGACGCAGAGGCGGCCCAGGCCCGCGGGCTTTGTTTGAGGGCGGGGGCGGAGGCGGAGGCTCCTAAATGACAGCCCGGCCGGAAGCCCAGCCACGTGCGTCCAGCCGAGTAAGGCGGAGCCAGTCGCGTCAATCCAGCGGGCAGGACTGCCTCTTTCTTCCTCTCTTTTCTTCTATTGGCCGGCAGCTACGTCCGTCTTAGCGCTAATCGGGTTTTGCTTCTCAAAAAAAAGGGCTTCCTCAGTCTAGTGCCATCCCGAAGCCTTCCACTCATTCAGCTGCTGGTCGTGGTTTTGACAGAGGAACAGCCTGCAGAGCTGGTTCCCCGCTCTACGCCTCCAAGTAGGAGAGGGTCACTGTAAAACAATGCTGGACGAGGAATTCTGGGAGTTGAAGTCCACGTAGCTTAAAGTGGCCAAGGTTGACATCCGTTGTAAAAGCTATTCTCAACACTCTTCAGTTGTGCAATCCAGCCTTACACATCAGTGCAATAATAATAATAGCAGATGTGCAGTTGTAGAGTTTTGTTGTTGTTCAATTAGTAAGTCGTGTCTACTCTTTGTGACCCCATGGACCATGGCACGCCAGAGCTCCCTGTCCTCCACTGTCTCCCAGAGTCCACTCAAATCTTCACTTTCTGCCAATAGAGTAGCATCATCTGCATACCTGAAGTTGTTGATATTTCTCCCGACAATCTTAAATCCAGCTGGTGATTCATCCAGCCTGGCATTTTGCATGATGTATTCTGCATATAACTTAAATAAGCAGGTTGACAACATACAGCCTTGTCATATGAGTCTTTCCCAATTTTGAACCAATCCATTGTTCCATGGAAATCTGCATTCAATTAGCTATATCTTTCTCTATCTCCCTTGCCTTTCAGTTTCCTTCTTTCCTCAGCTATAGTATTTCTAAAGCTTCATCAGACAGCCACTTTGCTTTCTTGCATTTGTTTCTTTGGAATGGTTTTAGTAGCTACCTCTTGTACAATGTTACACACCTTTGTTCATAGTTCTTCAGACACTCTACCAGATGGAATCCCATCCCTTAAATCTATTTCTCACCTCCACTGTATATGCATAAGGGATATGACTGAGGTCATATATGAATGGTCTAGTCGTTTTCCCTACTTTCTTCAATTTTAGCCTGAATTTTGCAATAAGCTCATGATCTGAGCCACAGTCAGCTCCAGGTCTTGTTTTTACTGACGGTTCTCCATCTTTGGCTGCAAAGAATCTGACTTGGTGTTGACCATCTGGTGGTATCCATGTGTAGAGTCACCTCTTGGGTTTTTGGAAAAGTATATTTGTTATGATCAGCATATTCTCTTGACAAAATTCTGTTAGCCTTTGCCTTGCTTCATTTCATATTCCAAGGCCAAACTTGCCTGTTATTCTGGTTATCTTTTGACTTCCTACTTTAGCATTCCAATTCCCTACGATGAAATGGGCATTTTTTTATTTTGGTGTGAGTTCTAGGTGTGGTAGGCCTCCATAGAACCTGTCAACTTCAACTTCTTCAGCATCAGCAGTTGGGACACAGACTTGGATTACTGTGAGGCTGAATGCAGTTGTAGAATACTTCCCTGCAATAAATGGTGACACCGGTCCAACCACACTCTGAGAAAATTTTCTTCAGTGGAGACCTAGGTGCTCTCTGAGCTTGGCTGTTTACAAATGTTTTTTTACCAGACTAAGAAACATCTTCAGTTACTTACTAAATGCTCTTTTCTCAGATTACAGTTCACCACCCATTAGAACAGAGGGCAAGTAACTCCATCGATTGGAAGCATCGTAACACAGATTTCTGCAAATTTTCTCATGCAACAAAGCAAACCATTATTCATTTTACTGTAGTGTACTAAATAGACTATCATTACCTAGATTTTCACAACACATGGTGTTTACAAACCCCGGTAGCTTGTAAACAGCTTAGGTGCTTAACTATAAAGAAGAAACCACATTCCGCCTTAGCTGATGATGTGTAGAGTGCTAAACTGTTTAAAGCAGCTTTCCAAACTTTGCCACATTTCAGATGTGTGGCCTTCACCTCCCAGAATTCCCCAGCCAACATCCTGGGGGGGACTTTGGGAGCAAAAAGGCCATACATCTTAAAAGTGGCCAAGCTTGGAAAACACTGATTTAACGTGGCTTCACCCCACCTCTGAACGCTGCCTGTTCAGCTAATCCTAATTTGTTTGCAAAAACGCCAAGCGAGGCACACCGCTCGAACCTGACACCAGAGGCGGCGGGTGAGTTACGAGGCCTTCCGTTTAGCACGATCTCTTAGCCTGCGCCGCGTACATGCCACAGTGATGGCGGCTCGCTTAGCGGCGGAACCCGGTTGGCCTCCTCCTCAGCCACGGACCCCTCCCCCCTCCCCCCCGCCGCTGCACGATGAGAGCGCGCCAACAAAGCGGAGACGGAAATGTCTGTCTCCATCTCTCCTGCCCCTCCCTTTCCTGGTTACGCAGACGCAGCGCGGGAGGGGAGGCCGCACTCGCTTACCGAAGGCGAGGCGGGGGAGCCGCTGGCCGAGGCGACCGTGAGCGCGCGCGCGCGCCGAGCGCCTCCCTTTTGGCCGGCTGCGGGGTGAGTGCTGCACCCGGCCATCCCCGCAGGGCCTCGGGCGGGCTTGGGCGGAAGGGACCGGCCGCCGTTCGGCGAAGGGGGCGCAGGCGGGCGCCTCCCCGTTGCAGAACGGAGGGACGGCGCGTGGGGCCAAGGGCCGGAGCGGGGTGGGCGGCTTTCCGCCACGGCGCCTCGAAGGGGCCGGGCCTCCGTGCATCCGCAGCGTCGCGGCTCGGTTATCCGAGCAACGGAGAGTTCCTCTGAAGTTATTTTTCAGAGTTCTTTTGTCCGTGCAACTTGCGCCGAACCGGCATTACGCGCCCGGTCTTGGAAGAGATGTGGCGGCCGTCAGGGGCGAGGTGCAGCCGCGGGAGAGGCTGAGGGCGAGATGCGGGGCTGATTTGGCGGGCTGGCGGCCGACTGTTCCGGATGGAGGCGGGCATCGAGCTCGAACTTGCCTTCCTTGTCGGTAAAATTCGGGTTTGCTTTAGCGAGGTGCAAGGGCGCAGAGGACGGCGCCTGCCTCGGGTGCTTTCCCAGCAGCCTTGAATGCCGGGGATGTATTTCTCTGAGCGCGATTTTGCAACGTGCTAAAAAGAAATAAGGTGGTTTCTTTGGGTTTTGCCTAAGCCACATTCATTGCGTGAGCGCAGCCATTTGTGTTTTATTTAATACGGTGCAAATCACGTCTTAATGTGGTGCATGGATTCATCTAAAATGAAGCAGCTTGCGGTTCAAAGGGAGCCCTTTTCTAGGCATTTGTAGAATGCGGAAGTAAAGCAAGCTGGTAACCATTATAGGAGATGTATCATTTTTTTAATTCTTAGACTATAAATACAGCTTCTTGCAAGAAAAACTGGATGGAAGGGAAAGCAGATCGGAGGCAAATGTTTTCTTGTCTGTGTTTTGCTTTCTGGGAAGTAAAATTGCTGATTGGCTTATGGGGACCCTTCATAACTCAGTTTGGTTTATCCCCCCAGTGTTTCGTCTAGTTGTGAAGAGATTAGAACAGAAATGTCAGTTATGTCCTAACATCTGAAGCAATCTGAATTAGAGAGTGTCTGAACAATGAAGTCTCCTACACATGGCGGATTGTGGAGTGTGGTTCAAAAGCAAAATGTTAACAAAGGTTTAAATATGGGCTTTTCTCTTTTTTTACACCTGAAATAACAAGCATGGAACAGTGCTGAAAGAAGACTTACCAGCCAGATGAAAATTGGGCATTTATCTGTATCGATGGTTTTCAAACATTTTGGTCTCAGGACCCCTTTGCATTCTTAACAATGTTTGAAGACCCCAAAAAGCTTTGGTTAACGTGGGTTTCATCTATCAATAATTACTGTATTAGAAATTAAAACTGAGAAATAGTAAAATATTTTTTATTAGATTTCATAGACTCCCTGGAAGAATCTTGGGGACTCTTAGGGATCTGCAGACCACACTTGGAGAACCTCTGTCTATACTATTCCTTAATTCCTGGATCAGATTGACTGGATTCTTTTTGCATGCTAAATGTTCAATTTGTCATGACAATTGCAATTGTGCTAATCAATATACAGTGCCTCCCAGAGTGGAGCACTATAAGCAGCTACAAAATATTATAATATTTTAAATATAAAATATTATAAGCAGCTTTAAAATATTCTCTGCAGCCTCTTTCATTTCAACCATCCTACACAGCAGTTATCAGAAAGTGCAAATTTAATGTTAAGTGTAATTACTACTGAGTGTTGTATTTCTAAGGAGACAATTTTCTATGCAGGATTTGTCGGTGTCTAATCAACACAGGCAGATACAGTGTTTTGTAAAACCATGTATATCTCTATTACATAAAGATATTAAACTACATTTTTATTTCAAATTCCTTAAATTTTAAATTATTAAAATATGTGGAATGCATAGATGTCTGCAGGGTATGGTCAAAAAAGTAAGATGGCAAACAGACTGTCAAAGTTTTGCCTGTTTTTTATGTGAATTGAATCAGTGGAGGCTTCAATTGCATTGCCATGGTTTCCTTTTTGATTTTTATTATTATTATACCCTGAAGATACCTATGATGGGATAACAAAGAAACCATCTTCTAATTTGAAAATATTCAGTACTTTCTTAATAATATAGTTTATGGCTGAATTAGGTAATGCTAAATTATATTAAAAGCATATACTGTACTGTACTCTGAAAGAGTACTACTTTTAAAATCCGCTTATGCGTATATACTGTACCCCCTATAGCTGAATAACAAAATACTTCAGAAAAATAATAGAAACATGTAAAAACATAATGTCTATTTTTTGGAAACTTAGCTTGTTACCTAATGTAGAATGTTTAAGGTTAAGTTTAAGGTTCTGAGCACCAGGTTCTAGTCCTTCTTTAGGCATGGAGGCCAGCCAGATCACCTTGGACCAGTTAGTCCCTCTCAGCCCTAATCCTCCCCTCTTAATTTTTATCTGTTATTGTTTTTCTTTTAATATGCTATTCATTTGTGTTATTTCAAAGGCCTAGTCATTCCTTTTTAGCCTTGGTCACTCTGATACAAGCCCTGTTTGAAAAACAATACCCCCTCATGTCACATCATGCATTGATAAGCTTTGCTATAGTTACTAAGTGAATGCAGAGGAAAAGCAAACAGATCTTGCAATCAAGAGCAAACACTAGAAAGAACAGTCACCTTGTTATTTACAGTAAGTAGTTCCTGTGTGAAGATGACAAAAATGTGTTCTTAAATAAAGACAAATAATCTAGATAGCAAGTTCTTGGACAAGTAGGGGGGTGTATTAAATGGAATTTAACTAGGGTATAATTAGGGTTAGTCTAATAGTGCTTGCACACAAAACAATAACAAGGGGAGATCTAGGTATCTCTTGTACTCCATGGGCCGAGTATGCCCTGGGATGACATCCATGAATTAAAATCTGTATCTGAGTTACTGTTGATTAAGAGTTTTGAGCCCAGCATAGGGCAGAGAAGTGGCAATCTACTATGAACATCTAGAAATAATCTACCACTTGCTGAATATATTAAATACATATTCTGAGTTTTGTGCCATGACTTAACATTCCTATTTTTAAAAAATCACAGTAGCGGGGCTCATGGCAGTGTCATCGTAACTGAACTAGAGAAACATAATTTATTATTGTCTGGCATAGCATTTAATTAATGTGAAACTTCCTTCAAATATAATTCTCAGTGAAGCAATATTAAAGGGTTCAGGTAATCTTCAGTAAGTACTGCCTAACGTGCAAACCAGGCTGAAAGGTGATACAATGGTATCCCAAAGGCTACCTATGAGTATAAGATTCCATAGGTGAGAAAGCCTGCTTTAACACACATCTTGAAAAATCTTTTTATGATATAAAAGTATTTTCTTCAAATCGAGCAACTTTTTTGGGACTAATTTAGAAAATGTTTAAAAGATGGTGATATCTCAACTAAAATGTCAACTAGTGGCATATTAGTGTAAATGGAGCATAAAAATCCATTTTTATTGCACTGTAATGGAACACAACCAATGAATGCACTTTTCCTCAAAGTAGTAGTTTGCCATTTTAATATAAAAGCCATGATTGTGCATTTACTAGGACCAGACAAATATAAAAGCCATGATTGTGCATTTACTAGGACCAGACAAAATGACACAAAAGAGCTTACCAGGCTGGGTGGTACAAAAAAGAAAAGGAGAAAAGGAAACATACATTAGATGGAGATTGTAAATTGAGTTAGTAATAGATGGTGCAGATATTATACATAAGTGATTTAGATGGAAGAAGAAATTATTGCCGCCTCTTCTCAATTCTGAAAATATAAAGGAACTACAAAGATCTATTCCCATCAGTGTGTTTGGGGTAGGATATTTTTGTGTCTTTCCCAAGTCCCATCTTTTCAAAGTTTGCATTGTTCAGAACATTTTGAGTTTATATCATCCATCTAGGATTTTAATTTTTGTCTCTAAATTAATGCATATGTTTATTTTGTTTTTAATATACTAATCATTGGTGTCATTATAAATCTTATAGTTGTTCACTTCATATAAAAGTAATTGCACAAAATCAATATTTTACACTATGTGTAATTAATATTAAACAGTATTAAAATAACGGGTTATGTAATTGTAGCAAATGAAACAACAAAACTGCATAAAGCTTTAATGGTAATTGCTGCTGCTGCTTCAAGAACATGAGTTAAAATATGTATTCGGGATGAAGATTTGCTGGAATAAAAGGTTAGAAAAAAATTTTTATTTCAATGATTGGTATAATAATTCTGGTTTTCTATTTGTAGAGGAAACATTTAAGAAGTGTTGTCTTCAGTATGGACCGATATGAAGATATATCTGATTGTGAAGTGGATCACTCTTTCTTTGACAGTGATTTTGAGGAAGAGATGAAGAAAGGTAGAACAACAGCAGAAATAGATAAAATGGAAAGTTCTGAGCATACACACATGGAAGGTTCAGTAGTAGATGATTGTCATTTGAAACAAGAAACTAAAATGATGGAGGATAACAGTACTGAGGAAGAAAAGCAAGTTAAAAAGGTAGAATCTCAAAAGGAGCACATGTTAGGTAATGGTGCTCATAATTCAAATAATGCTGTTTCTTTGTTAGCTTCTTTGAATCTGGAGGATCCAGTTGATAGAGTCATAGCACAAAATGAACAAACCCTTCAAGAAAATATTCCAGTGCAAATTCCCCAAATAAGGAAAGAATGTGAAGAAAATTACTATACAGACGAAGAAGACAGTAGTGATGACAACAGAAATCAGAAAGTTAGACATAAGTTCTCTAAACAGTCTAATGGTGCCAAAGTTAATAGGAATGTTAGTTCTTCCTCCTCTTCTTCCCCATCTTCAAGTTCTGATACAGATTTTTCAGACACAGGCTCTGATGGTTGTCTGTCAGACTCATCATGTTCTTCAGAAAAGAAAAAATCACCCCTTCTTTCACCAGAGGAACAGTCAAGCCAAGGAATAAAGTCAGTGGAAATAAAATCAAAACTGGGTGACCACACAGAAGAGTCTGAAGATACAGTGACCGATGTAACTCCTCTGTCAACACCAGACATCAGTCCCATCCAGTCTTTTGAAGTGGCAACATCCAATGATAAGAAATTAAAGGTTAAAAGACAGCAAAATGTGAGCCAGGAGTTATATGGTAGGTTTGCAAAACTTGCTATAAAGCACATTCATGGCATAAACACTTGGCTTAAAATAATTATGCATATTTTTTGTCATTAGAACCTGAAGTAGATCACAAATGTCTTCAGAAGGTACTGCATGAAGCTATGGACTTGAACAATCTTTTAAAAGGTATTCTTTTAATTTTTACAATGTCATTTTTCTTAATGCTTTCCTTGTACTTGCATTCCAATACACTGTTAGATTTCGATATACAATATATATGAAATACAAGTTGCTTTGAACAGCAAAAAAGTAAAACACATCTTTTGTTAAAAGTGATGGAGTGCTTTGAATAGGAAAAATATGTTCACTATTCTTTCATTTTTTACATTTATTTTATATTTTCTAGACATAGTAATATAAGAAAAATGTATGAGTTGAAATAAATCAAGCACAACTCAGGTCTAAAATGTTCTGTAATAAGTTCTGTCTTTCTCTTCTCAAATACAACTTGGCATGGATAATGACACACACACACTTAGATACAGCTGATATGGATATGCAAATTGTATCTTGATGCACATCTTTTACTTCAAATACTTGCAGTATATTATGATACAGAATATATTTGGTTGATGTAATTTTTCTGTCCACTGTTGCACTCAACATTTTGGATGCACCATTGACCAGTTAAATTCTCATCTATAAATATGACTTCTAGTTTTAGAGAAAGGTGTAATAGTATTACTTAAGTGGAAACAATACCAGTATGTCTGTGCAAATTATGAAAGGATTGTTATCTTAGGAGTTAGAGGACTTGATGGGTGTGCTGTGTACAACTGGTTTTGGTTTTTTCCCAAGTAGACCAGATAGGAAACAGACCAGATGAGTGAATTCTACTTTATAGTAAGGTTACATTAACAGAATCTTGCAAGTCTGAAAGTACAAATCTCCCGCTGCCTCTTCTACCACCTGGTACATTAGGAAGATTCCTTTTTGAATTTCTTTCTCTGTCTATTATGCAGCTTGATACGTTCGGAAGATTCCTTTTTGAATTTCTTTCTCTGTCTATTATGCAGCTGTGGGCTACACTCCCTCTTTCCTGCGTTCACTGCCTTAGACAGCATCTCTTCCCCATTTCCCAAGGTCATTCCCACATACTATTACAATTTCTCAGATTCCTCACCTTGGTGGTATTTTAGCTTTTAGATAGGGAGATAAAAATAAGAGAGGTAAAAGCATGTATTTTCTTATATAAAATATGCAATAATTGTCTTTTATTCAATTAAAACTGTTGGTGGTGGTGATGTAGTTTGAGACATATTTGATTAGTTAAATGCATTTCAGTTGGGCTTTTAGTTTCAATTATTTTGATCATTTTGTTGAATAATCTACATGGCAATTTAGTGAGGAGGGTCCTCTTTCAGTCCTCCTCGACTTCTTGAAAGCTTTTAATATTTATTGTGGTATAATCATATTTCAACTTCAGGATTGGACTTTAGCAATGTTATCTCGCAGCAATAGATGTCTTTACTGTTGGGATCTCTAGAAAATGGTGCTGCAAGACCACCATACAGCATGAAAAATCTTGGCTACAGTGTTCTGTTTTGCATGTTGGGTAATATACATGAAATCATTGACATTATTCAGAATTCTATTACTCTTTGTTAGGAATTATTAACTTTTCTTGAATATTGTCTGATTTTAAAAATGGGTTGGATAAAACTAAACAAGTTGAAATTTAATCTAGATAAAATGAGGTATTGTTGGTCAGTAGATAGTTTCTCAGTGTAGTTCATTAACACATTCTGGAAGAGTTTGTGCTTCCCCTGAATGATCAGATTTATCTACTTGATTCTCCTTTCCTGAGATCTTCATACAGTAACAAGAAGAATATCTGGGTAGACGTGATA
>JANHZU010004002.1:3926-16794 GCA_032468055.1 Acrochordus granulatus
AGTTTGGACTGACAGAGATTTTTTTTCTGCAAGACTTCTGACATTTTTAATGTGTCAAAATCACAAGTCAATATAGAGAGAGTAAATACAGGAACAAGATGCTTTTTCAGGATTCAAATACTGATGACTAATTTTAATTTGGGGTTTATAAGGAAATCTGGTCAGCTGAAAAGATTAGGTATTTTCAAGATCATATGATGTATACCCACATACATGGACAAGTTATTTATTTAGTAAGATTATTCTATTTTAAAATTTCAAAATTGTACAGTAAACTATACAAAGATACAGTAATAACTTTATTATTAGTTGCTAAACTGCCAAATATATTTTTGCTAAAACATTACTATTTTCTTGTTCTCCTCAAGCACAACTATGTTGTTCCTTTCCTAAATTCTGTTCTGTGTACAATAAGAGATAACATACAAGGCAGAACATTCTTAGGACTATGAACATTTACCTTTTCATTTATGTTTGCATTTCTTAAACAGGGAACCATTCAGCAAATACTACTTCCACAACAAATTAAACTCCTTGCAGAAAACCCAAATCCATTCATGATCTTTTCCATCAGACCGTCTAAAAATTTAACTTCTGATTAAAAGCCTCTCATCAAATAATTTTATGCACTCCATAAACATATTTATGGTATGTGTAAACATGTCAGAAAATAAAAACTGCCATTAATTAAATGCATGCTGTAAAGATCCTTACATACCATTTAGAAATGGATATACAGTATATTTATATATAATTCATAATGTTGAAAAGTGACAGTCAAGAAATAAAGTAGTAATGTACAGCATGAGGCTAAGGATTTGTTATATACAAGAAACAAAGATACAGCTGCTGTATTTTGTTTTTCATTTAAGTATTATGGTTCAAACAAGTAAGTTACAAGATATCATGTAGTATAAGTCAAAACATATGTATTATATTCACTGTAGATAATAAGACTGTAATCTACATTACAGATATTTTTTGACAGCCCAGTCTAAGGCTGAGAAAATGTCACCCAGCCAGTTTCTGTATCTGAAGATATCTAAAGATGATTACAACCTGGTTCTCTCTGCTCCTGGTCACCTTAATAGTGGCCTAATTTTGGTTCTTTGCAATATACTGTAGTTCACTGTAATAAAGTACTTACACAACTGGTTCTAATTATGTCTTTAATTGGACTGACTTCACTAAGGGGTAATCATTTTTTCATACTGTATATCATATGAAGGCTATTTATGAAATAGACACCAAATGTTGGTGGTATTTATTCACCCACACATTCTCTACAAATTAGTATGAATCTTTAATAAAATTCAGTGGCCAAGATAACCACTTAGCAACTGCACTTCTCTTTCTTTCTCTGCATTACAATCTTTGCTATTAGCATTGAGTAAAAGTCAACAATGTCTCAGTTTACATCAAAACTAACTGTAATATTGTCTTAAGTTTCTCTCTCTCTCCAAATAAGGTTTGCCTCAAATTGTATGACTACTAATCTAAACATCAAAGTCAGTTTCACATATGACAAGACATAAAAAAGCAGTTGTATTTTAAGTATAAAATTAAAGATAAGTGAAGTCATAACACAGAAATAAACAAATTAAAACGTGTTAGAAGACTAAGTTCTTGGAAGAGTAGTTCTTGCTGAGTGAATGTAACTGAAAAGAAATTTATGTTGCTGTTCTTGATATCATGAAATAGAATATTCTGACTCCTTTCTCCTCTTAAGTAACTGATCTTCTGCACTGATTAAATCAAAATATAAAGACTCACAAATATCCAACTTTCATTATTATATAAAAAACAAAGTCTACAAATACAATGTAAATTTTGAAACCAACTTGCTTGATGATATATGGGGTATCTAATACAAAAAATAGTGCAGTTGTCATACTTGTACCCTGAATACATATTGCAGAAATCTATACAGTTATTATAAAAATACCTTGTATTTTTATTCATTATTCAGGTATAGGACAAGGGGAGCTTAAATCATAGTCACACAGCAGGGCATTGTCATACAATGTCATACAGTATAGATCACAGATTTAAGGCACCTAAATCACATCGAGAATCAAAATGGTTTATCTCAGGTTAAACTGGAAAAATCCTTATTTTGATAAAATTTTGGACTAACCCTGAAGGCAGGGACAGGAAGAAAAAACCCACCAGCACACAACAGGCAAGCACTGAAATAAACATATATTACACAAATTCACTTCTCTCACTTCTTTTGAAGACATTTATGCTTTGTAGAAATGTACTATTAAGTAGTACTCCATCTAACAAAACAGTTTTGAATGATTCTCTCATGGGAGGAAGGAACTGGTATTTTGATTTTAAAAAACTTTGTTTTTTGAGCCAAAAATACTTTGAACCTCACGTTCTTAGCTGATGAATACCTAGGACTATCTTACAAATAATTTAAACTAAGGATTAAACGTTTAAAAAGAATTTCTAATAAAACAAACATGCAGAAGCTGGGGAAGGAAACTTATTAATTCATTGGTCTTAAGCACCTCAGAAACAAACAAAACCTCACAAACCTCAATAGAATATACTTCATACACTTAGGCAAGACGTTTGCTTGAGCCATTTACATTTAATTATTCTCTGAATGCTTTGTCTTATAGTTTGAACATCACTTCCTCTTGTCCTATACCTGAATAATGAATAAAAATACAAGATATATCCAATAACTGTATAGATTTCTGCAGTATGTATTCAGGATACAAGTATGACAACTGCGCTATTTTTTAAATAGCAGCAACATATCATGCAAGTATTAAGCTTAGCTTTTTTGGTATTATGTGAAATGAATATAACTTTTTTGTATCCTAAAACTATACCAAATTGCTTCTTCAGCTCAGCACCATTTAGCACCTTATGAACAAAACAACTTCTGCTTTTACAGACATGAAAAAGAAAGAATAGTATTAGAAGTCTTTTTAAAAGTCTGTGTAAACTGGTTAATAGTAGGTTGAACTTCTAAACAAGAATGTTAGTGGCCTTATAGAAAATATCCTTTAATAGTTAGTGGTAATGAAATAAACCCAATAGCTTGAAATAATGAATCCTGAATTGCCTCATAATTAAATGCTAATAACATATAGCAATGCCACTAATAACTAATAATAATGCCTTATACATACATAAAGAAAGTAGCATATCAAAACATTCTCAAATTCCAACTCAGCCTTTATAAAGGGGAATGAAGGTTGTGGTTAAAGATGTTCAGAAGAAAACAGCTTTTTGAATAAGGGAGGAGAAAGGAGAAAGAGTTATTTTGGGAAATGTTTAAAAAAATACTATTTCCTTTATATGAGCCCTGATAACTTCCCAACTTTTAATGCAAACATATTAATAGCATTCATGGGATGCAATTTTAAATTTCTTGAGAATATATATTCCACAAATAATAATAATAATATTGTTACAATATGCCTGCTTAGAAGTTGAAAGAAATACTTTGCTTTCTATGCTAGTACATGGATATAAAAAATCTGAATTATCTACTGACTACATAATGATGTTATATTTTCAGTTAATATGAACCAATACTGAAAACAGTTGTATGAGATGATATTAACTATGATTCACTCAAATATCCTTTTCATGTTTTCTAAATCATTTACTTACAAGAAGGGTGACATTCTTTTTCTAAACTGGAGAAGGAAATTTTATTTATGTGAATGAGCATATTTTAACGATTGGCTACCATAATTTTATTTTCGCTTTTATTTAAATTTCAAAAATATTTTCATCAGCTATGCTGGCACCAGAAGCTTTTGTAATTTTGGACTAAATTCAGAGAGTAGGGAAAATGGCGGTCTCATTGCCAAAAAGGAAACAAAAAATCCAACTAAAATTTTGTATCAAAGTTATCAATAAAAAAGTTAATTTGAAGGATTTCAGCTATTCTGTCATGCAATATTATACTTACATACAGGCATTTCTTGTGGCAGCATTCTATAAACATAGTAACACCTCAACATTTTTTATTGAACAATTAGTTTAATAGATGAAACCAGACATTAAAAGCAGTCAATGGTACCTGCCCATCAAATGGTGCATTATGTGCATTCAACTCCCTAGGATTCACTTCTTTCAGTACCCCATTCCAAAGAGAATTCTCTACAGTGAAGTTCTTTTCACTTCTGAAAGGTGAAGAGAAGGATTGGGATTTACATCCGTGCCTCACACTGTTTCAATATTTATCTGAATACTATGCATTTATGTTATTCTTTTAAAATTATGGGCAGCCTTGAAGAAGAGACATAAAAATTCTGTTATATCAAGATGCTTCAAGTTGTTTAAAGGTTTTACAAGCAATAGTATGAAGAGTTGTTACATCCCAATTTTATATATGGATATCAATAAATTTGCTGATTACTGAACTACTAACTCATTATGAAATTATATAAATTGTATTAGAAAATGAAGCCATTTATCATCTGGAATATTTAAACCTTCTCCCCTTCGAATTATCTCATGATAAGAAAAGTAGGTTCTTGTGTTACAGAGCTTTGAGTTGTACTCCTTTTGGTGACAGGGCTGTTACCTTACAGGTAATAACTGAAATGTATTTACCTCTCACCAATGAAGCAGAATTGTGCATATATTCCAAGGATGTGTTCAGCAATGCCTGCAGTATTTGACATAGCATAATTATGAAACAGCCTTTTGTTCTCAGTAGCTCATGATGGATAGCTATAACTCTTTTTGTTGTTGTGGAAATAAGACTAGCCTTGTGTCATTAACTGCCATTTTTTTTAAAAAAGGATTCATAGTACTTTGACTTTTGATCTGTGAGGCAACTAGCATGACCACCTGCATGAGATATGAGCTGTTATTTGGCTTGCTTTGTACCATCTTAGGAACACAGCGGGCATTTAAAAGACGAAATAACTTGATATATGAATGCTCCAATTTACAGAAGAAATGCTCTATCAGAATTATGAATTCTTTGAAGTGAAAGGGAAAATTGTACTACTGTTTACAAATTATATTATTCATATATAGTATATGCAAGGCCCCACCTCATGACTGTGCAGAAATTTGTAGCACTGAATTATAAACTATAACTCAAGTATTCAATTTGAGAAACAGGAAAAACTGGACTTATTTAAAGCTATAGGCAAAGAATTTGAGATAAATGCGTTTATACTATTTCATCTTTAAACTGTCTTGGAAAAAAACAAATACTTCTAAGATAACCCTTTCTATTTGTTCTAAAGAACAAATGCATATGTGTATTTGATTTTGTGACCTACTTAATATCTATAATGCCTAGCTCATAATGCTTCCCTTTATTCAAGACATTTGAGGGGGATGTAACTGTTTTCATTACTCTACAATATTTCTACCAAACCATTTTAAGAATAAAATATATGGGACTGAATGAAAATCTTCACAATATTTACTGCCCTCTTGTCATATGGATTGCATTTTGAAGATGTGGCCGCAAATTTCAGAACACATTTTCTACCAAAGACTGATAGCTTGTCCTCATGTCTTGCTGCTAAAAAATGGTGAAGATTTCACATACATGATCTAGTCTGCAATGTATTAAGTTCAGAAATGATCAACAGGAGCAATCAGCTACTATAGCAGTTCTGAACGAAGATTCATATTTTCTGTATTTTTTTAAAAAAACAGTGTCTGAAATGAAAATAAGTTATCTGAATTGGCAAAGCATTTGATTCTAAAAAGATGTATTGGGTTATTGAAGAGGAAGTTATCTTTGGAGTTAAAACAAATATGAAAATATTTTCTGGCAGGCAATTTTCATTTTGTCTAATCTCACTGAAAAATGGAAAGAGAGGACAAGATGTAAACCATTTCATGTCTTGAGGCTATATAGCATAATGTCACAGATTCTGTGAAATCACTTATGATTCAAATTTAATTTACATATATGATTTAATTGTGTCCAAATTAGGACCTGTTCTATTTGGATTCTGGTACATTAAAAAAATACTGAGAAAGAAAGGGGGAAACAAATGATGAAATGTTTATGATGTCATTATATAGATATACTAATTGTATCATAAGTTATGATACAATTAGTATATCTATATTATGTGAAGCAATTACATAATTGTTACACTTGAATGAATGCATTCCTGTAGTTTCTTATGGACTCCATGCAGTAATATCAGACGCTAAGATGTTGGCTGTATCCACCATTGCTGTCCAAAGGAACAACTGTTTGGGTATCTCTACAGGTTAAAGACCTCCTGTATATAGGATTAGGTGACATCAAAAGACTCTAAGACCATACTGCAAGACATAAACCATGGAAACCCCCAAGCTCCACTCCGTATTTTCAAGAAATGAATGTTGAAATACAATACCTGAGCATTAAAAGCCTGGTGAACTTCATGTCAAATCTGATAAAGCTAGGCCAAGTTAAGGACACAAGAAGTACATATTTTCAGTTAAGCAAAAAGATCTAGTAGAACCTTTTCTGTCAAATAAATTATACAGTATTAGAGGCATAAGCTCACTTCTCTGATGCACAAAAGTACTACTAGACTCTCTGATTTTGACCACCACAGATTAACATGGCTTTTCTCCTAGAGAATTCAGTTAGGCGTCTTTAACACTAGTTTGGAGTAAAACAGAACCCTGGAAAATGTAAAAGGAATTTCCTACCATGTATCATGGAGTCATTAAGGTGACTCATTCACATAAGTCATTAAGGTGACATCATTTCTTTTTGAATGATTTGGAATGCTTCTTTCCCGTTTTCTTGCCACCTGAGCTAAGTTGTCATTTCTGAGGTAAACTGCCAACAGACTTGCCTTCTATCTCCTGACTGTTTAAGTCTGCCATTCCTTTCCCAGCTTGCCCACAAGCTTTCCTATTACACCATCAGCTCTACTATGAAATTCAGACATGCAAATAATCATTACTGCTATCCACATTCCTTGTCCTCGTGACTGCCTGTCCTATGACTGACTTTCATCTTTCAATTAACACATGGCAGAGAGACTGCCTTGACAAGCTAGCTTTTCCTATTTACTCTTGCAAGCCATGAGATCAGAAACTTGCAGCTCTAACGACAATTAGATAATTATTTTCTCTTTTTGTTCTAGCAAGTGCCCAGTGCCTGCTAGATACTTAATCCTCATCAATATGTAATCTTCCTTTGCTGATGCCTAAATTCAGCAACTATAGAGATGGAGGGAGAAAGAGAGGTTTCAGGTTATGAAACTTGCCCAGTAAAAGCAACACTCTTCTGGAGACTGTCCTCACCACTTGGGCCCACTGTAGCAGATGGAGGAGGGGCCTCTGATGCTATAACTCATTAATGGGGGCAAACTAAATAAATATGATACTGTTTATTTCTGTCCTGACACCTCTTTTAATGTCCTTCTGCTTCAGTATCTGTCTGGCAAATTCTAAACTGGCTAGTAACACAAGATTATCAGAAAATGTTGTTGCAAAATTTGGCAACATATATTATCATCGATATTACATGAAGTTGATATGTTAGCTCCTGGCTACTTAGCCAAGCTTGAATTCATCATGTAAACATTTTAGTAAATTATAGACAACTTCCACTGTGCAAGAATTGCTTGTCATAGCGCAACATTTTGTAATGCTTCTTTGCTGGCCTGACACTTATATTTTAATCTAAAGTACACAGATTTCCACTTTAGAAATTAGTTTTTGCTTTGGTATAGTGTTGTATATTTTGATATGTTGAGGTTTCAGACTACAATATATTTGATGGCTGTAACTTCTTAATGCTAATGTCTCAATGAAAGACAAGAACAAGGATTTCATTATTATTTTGGCCAGTGTGATGTATCATATTCTTTGTACATGTTTCTGAAGGAAATAGCATAAGGAAATATCTACTGGGACCTTGCTATAGAAGGGAAAATATGATTTGGATAATGTTATTTCCAGCTGTACCAATGGTCAAAGTTGATGACAGAAAATAATTCCAGATGATATACAAAGGAAAAATAATGAAATCAAGTACATGTTCATACTGTATTTAAAAGACCAATTCTAAAACTACAAATGAAAACCTGTACTGTACTTAGACCATAACAATATGGCCATAGAAAAATTAATTTTTCAACATAAGTCAAGTGTCCCCAAAAATAGCAAGTTTTACACTTTGCATAAGTGTACTTATAAAGTCAATATAATTATTTAGGTTTTACCCATTTTTTTAAAAACAAATCTTAATTACTGAATGAAGAAATATCTAAAAAGTTATACAGGTGCAAATAAGTTTTTCTGTTTCTTTTGTCACCACTTAAAATTTGCTCAAGACATGGGCTGGAGAGAAGGGCCGAGAGCAAGGCCACAGGGCTACCTTATGTAGTAACTATAGAATCAACTTTAAAATAATATTCACTTGGCCACTATGTAAATATTATGCAATAATATATAACACTATTTAATTAAAAACTTCAGTAAAATTTAAAAAGAGATAAAGTCAATGAACTTCCTTACACGTAAGCACAAAACCCAACATTCCATTTAATACAAATGCCTTTGTATGTCAGCAGAATACCAGATATGAATACTATCTGTGCCTCCTTTGGCATGAGAATTGAAGAAACTGGAAACCGCTGCTCAAGAAACTGAAGATAATTTCATTTAACTTTAAATATTTTTAGCACTGAAAAGCTGTTTTTAAATGTGCCTACAATGTAATTGCTGACTCAAACAAGTATTTTTTTTGGAAATAAATACACGGACATACTTATTACAGACCCAATGTCAGCCATAAATCCTCTATTGATGTAAACACAGGTCACTCCTATATGCATAATCATGAAGTACATATAATAGTACTAAACTGCCTTGAAAGAAAAATATGTGCTCTTTTTATTAATAAATAAATTTTATTTTTAATATAAAGTTTGCATGATGTAATTAGTTTTCTTAAATTATTTAATTATATCATTAATATAGAATATATTATTGTATAATTAAAAAAACGCACAGAACTCAGTTCAAAAGATGCATTTAAAAGAAATATCCCTAAATTCATTTGATATATTCCTTATCCTTAAGGACAAATGTATTATTCAAACTTTCTCAAAGCTTCTGGTTGGAATCACTAATAATGTAAGACCTTCTCCCTAAAGATCTGTACTATTACACTTATGTCTAGAAGATGTTTTCTCTATTATTTTTAAAATAAAACAATTGGTGAGCATACAGTTAATGTTCTTATCCTCCTAATTATAGTACAAATCTTCAAGGAGCTTTAACCTTGATAATATATCTTATATTTGATATCTTTTCCTATATAGTTCCCCTTTTCCATTTCTACCATATTGTTTGGAACACAGGGCAAATAGAAGCTTTGCGTGAGTTCATTATTATGTTTTCTGCATTCATTTATATCTCCATCTACAATATATTTCTAGCTACTAGAAATGAGCACCTTAGAAATTCTAGGGGAAAAACAAAGATGCTGAAAGCCTAGACAGGAATTGAAGTCAATTTAATTGTTAATGCACAAGACTGTTGGAATCAAGTAAGGTTATTCTTGCATACATTAGTAGCTCTCATTCTTTATCTATTGTTCAGAAGATAATTGAAAATCTTAAGTTGTTTTGGTTTTTATGACTGCTGAATGGAAACAGATTTAACAAAATATTAAAATGTTATGTCAGCCTTTTATAACTGGATATGAAGATCAGAGTGAAAAATAATTTTCTTGTTGTGTGAGCAGGCAGAATTATATGGATCAGCAGAAAATATTTGTTATGTTGGTTAGTCTTATTATTTTGTACCAGTTACATTTTGGAATATAGCAAGTCTGGTAACTGTGGAGAAAGTACTTATTGTATCTTCCAAACAGCTGGAGAGCCAGTTGGTGTAGTGGTTAAGGCATCAGGCTAGAAACTGGGAAACCATGAACTCTAGACTTGCCTTAGGCACAAATTCAGATGGGTGCTTTTGGGCTGTTCATTTTCTCTCAGAACTAAGAAGGTGGCAATGGCAAACCACTTCTAAAATCTTGCCATGAAAATTGCAAGGACTTGTACAGGAGTTGTACACTAGGAGTCAATTCTGACTCTAAATGCACAACACCCACAATCTGGTGTGAAAAAAAATCATTTAGCTTAACAAACTGTTTCAATGAAAGTTAAATAAAACTCTTCAGTTTTCAACTGAGCAACTGAGCATATATCTACATGGCATCTAGAAGTAAAGCCGTATCCGGAAAAGGCAAACAGCCGTTCCCTCATGATTATTATTTTCTAGAAATGTGAGGGTTATTTATTAATTAAATTATTCAGAGAATGTCTTCCTTACGTCGTCCCTTCCTCTTCTCTTGTGCCTAAGTAATCCTATAATTCAATATTCTCATTAAGTTTATAAAGCAAACTTAACTTGCTTTTCATAAATATACCTTTTCAGACAAGATGATTTTCCTAGCATACTATAAGATTACCTCCTCACAATATCAACCATGTCAGCACAATGATAAAAACATAAATTGGTATCACCAATGCATTCACTTGTAAAATTAAAAGTAGAACCTTCCTTTCTATTCTGACAAGTAAAACTGTCTACATAGGGTTTACTTTTGTAAGGAAATAAATTAAATGCCTTTCTCAAATATATATAAGAAATGACACATCTTTTTAAACATTTGACTATATAATGCATTTATCTGAGAACAGGACTCCATGAATATTTCACAAACGTCACATTTTTTTGTTTGGCTTATAGAACACTTATAAACTTGGAGTCCTAATACAGACTCCCAAACACATACAATGTCAGAGGTTACAGTTTGTTTTTCTTTCTCCCTCACTAGATGAATTGCAAATGTATTCAAACACAGTATAAAAAATTATTTTGCTGAAAATAACGGACTCCTGAACTCCAGTTGCTGGAAAGAAAAGCTGAGGTTCATCAAGCATAAACATGGGAAAATACATTGGTTGAGAAACCCATAAATCCTTATTTGAATCTGCCAACCTGAAAGCGAAGTAAAGCCTGAAAAAACTATTTTTCTTAAATGCTATGTCTGATTAAGCAATACTCTTAAATGACAGCTGAACTTTAACATTAATATAATATTATTTAAACAACTGTATGACTTTTTTTACACTAAAAATGATGAATGATTTTTGGACAGCACAAGTGACATAAAGCAAGAAGCCCCTTTAATAAGATTTGACAAAATGGAGACGTATGCAGAATATTCGTTACAGCTCATATCCCAGCCCCTTCCTGGGAGGATATAAAGTTGCCCAAGGATTTTTTATTATTATTATTATATTGATTGTCTACAGGCACTGAACCATCTCCTTCAATTGGCACTTGAATTTAGCTTATGTCATTTACATATTACTCTTAATCAGAGAATTTGGTATGCTACAGTTCAGAGACTAAATTGTGAGAAGTTTGTGAAATGGATGGAAAGTACAGTTATGTTAACCTTTCTAATCTGATTGTACAAACAGGGGAAAATAATCCATTTTTTTTCTTTAGAGAGTTAAGAATGGGTATATATCTTAAATTACATTATATTATAACAATATATTATAAAATAATATACTGTAGATTATAATATATAATTAATATATGATATAAAGGTAAAGGTTTCCCCTTCCAGTCATGGCCCACTCTAAGGGGTGGTGCTCATCTCCATTTTCTAGCTGAAGAGCCAGTATTCATCCAAAGATGCTTCCATGGTCATGTGGCTGGCATAATTATATGCCAAGGCGCACAGAACTCTGTTACCTTCCAACTAATTTAGGTGGTATTTATTTATCTACTTGCACTTTTACATGCTTTTGAACTGCTAGGTTGGCAGGAGCTGAGGCAGGAACAGGAGCTCACCCCATTATGCAGCGCTTGGGTATTGAACTGCTAGGTTGGCAGGAGTTGGGGCAAATAACAGGAGCTCACCCTGTTACACAGCAGTGCTTGGGTCTCGAACTTGGGCTGCTGACTTTCCAGCTGACAAGCCCAGCCTTTTAACCACTTGCTTACCCTCCAATATATGATATAGTAACAAAATAATTTCCCTCTGCCGGCATGATAACATTGCTCACAATTTGTAGAAGTGAAAACAGTTTAGTGTCTTTAAAATCTCTTTCTCTCTAATCTCTTCACTCTGTCAGAGTGGGAATGGGGGGAGAGATCAAGCCAAAGGGAAATTACCTACAGAAATCACTTGCTTTTTTTTTTGTTTCCCTCACAGTACAGAAACATTACCTGTGGAGTTCTTGTATCTAATAAATTCACAATATAAACTTTAAAAAAGTTTAAAAAGCAGTGTATAGTTTTACCTTGATTGCACTGATTATGAAATCTTCATATTTGGGGAAGCTTTGTGTACCCTTCCCCAAATATTGTGCATGCTGGCATAAGACTAAGATGCTCAGCTTGCCAGCTGGAAGGTCAGTGGCCTGAGTTCCAGACCCAGAGTTGCAGTGAAGCAGGGTGAGCTCCTGTTGTTCCGCCTCAGCTCCTGCCAACCCAGTAGTTCAAAAGCATGCAAATGCAAGTAGATAAAGAGGCCTCACCTACTCTGGCCAGCAAGGTAACAGTGTCTGTGAGCCTTTGGTTTCCAGTTATGCTGACCACATGACCATGGAAGCAACAGGATATTTCCAGGACCTTTTAAAAGACCTTTTAAAGAGATCCTGGTTCGCTCTCTGTTAAAAAAAACCGTGGCTTGGCTCCACCTGCTTGGATAACGGTCGGCCAGTCTCCCACCTGCCTTTTTTGGGCAAGGTGGTTGAGAAAGTGGTCGCCTGTCAGTTGCAGAGGATCCTGGAAGAAACGGATTTTCTGGACCCTTTTCAGTCTGGGTTCAGGCCTGGTCATGGGACAGAGACAGTATTGGTCGCTCTTGTGGATGATC
>JANHZU010004002.1:19283-29331 GCA_032468055.1 Acrochordus granulatus
GTTAGAACATTGGACTGTGATTTTTTTTTTTGCTGCCTTCTCTCTAAGCACGCAACCAACTATCTCTTTCATTCATGGTTTGATGAGATCCTCTGTAATTTATGTGGTTTCCCAGCATGGACAATCCTGTGATTTAAAAGGAATGATGCTTCAGTTGCATTTTCATTATCACTCTTTGCATATTTCTGTAAGCAAGCCACGCGGCATCTTAAACTTCCTTCTGTTATTTGAAAAAACTGACATCCTTTCTCTTTAGGTGCAGGTGGTTTGTTTCCAGGTGTCATTTCAGCTTAGCAAGTACCAAGAAACTTTTAAGAGGATTTTGTTGCAAATGATGCATTTCCCATCCAGGTGTTCTGCACTTCAATTAGGAATAAATCTAGAAATAGATAAGATTCCTTGTATTTCCTTTTTTTTTAGGATTTTAAACCTTCACTTCCTGTCACTAGTCAGTATGTTTTTCTTCTTGACCATCAGTACGAGGGTACTCTAACATCACAATTGTGCCTTAAAATAATAAAACAGAGAGGTCAGACTCCAAGCTGATTCAATTTGCGCACAAAAAAAAACTAATTCTAATATCTTTGTATTTTTACTTACTGAACTGCAATGAATAGTCTCATCAAGTCCAGACAGCAGTGTCTTAGTAGAGTTAGAATTAGACGTTACACATACTGTATTTTGGCCCCTGAAAGCCTACCCATTTTGAACCAGTTATGGATGGTGGTCATAGCTTCCTGAAATAGTAAGTAAATTGTAAGTACATACATACATAGATTTTATTGGCCAAGATTACATCCCGGATTTTATGAATTTGTTAATCAAAATATATTCTGGATCATTTTTACACTAATTCAAATATGTCTTCTAAATTCCGATATAACATCTAGTTTTTGAGTTGAACCGAACTGAAGGGAGTAATAGCATGCTAGTATTTTTAAGACAACCTTCAGGATGTCATTAGAAAAGCCAAGAGCACTCTAGCGCATGTGAGAAACTTTCGTGGAACTTCCATGTGCTTTCCCTGGAAAGGTCATGCAGGTCTGAGAAGCCAGGCTGTGATAAAATGACTTTTATTGATGAGTGGGTGCTTGGAGATAACCCATTCTCCTAATTTTGCATTAAAGTTCTAGGAACCAAATGACATGATGCATTTCCTTTTGATGCTGGGATACCAACTGACAATCAAATAGTTGACCTCGTGTGGTTTTATTTTAAAATCCATTTTAAATTTAATTTTTGAGATTTTTTGCGGAACTCCTATGATGCTTTTGAGGAACCCTAGAGTTCCATGAAACACAGTTTGAGAACTACTGACCTAGAGTATGTGTGCTCTATCTGCTTTCTCCTGCCTGTATCAAGGGCTCCTACTAAGTTTAGGTCAGTTTCCAAATAATCAGCTTCTTACTATGGTTTAAGTAGCTGTAAAAAATCAAGTTAATTAAACAAAGTAGCAAAATAATCCAGTCTTAAAAATGACTTATCTTGGAAACTAGCCACATTTAGGTTTCCTTTCCAGTCTCTGATTCTAATACAAGAGAATTCTAGTACTATATAAGAAAAGTCTCCAGCTCAAATTCATATGCTCCCTCAATGATTATGATGCTAGGGTCTCCCAGAGACTGTCATATCGTGGATTCCACATCCACCTTCTCTCCTTAACTTCCATACAGACTTCATTTGCTCAGGCTAAGTATAGCCTCCCAGAAAAAGAAAGAACCTTCCAACAAAGCTTCTTTTGTTTGTCCCCAGCTGTACTCTATAGCTCCACCTCCAAGTCTGAGGGTCTTATAGCAACAGCCTGACCCAGGATCCCCTTCTGAAAGGCCAGATCCTCTGACAAGAAGGACACTCAGAGAGTGGAGCAGAAAGAACACAAATCAAACTTGCTATTTCAGGAATCGAGTTGTATGGAAGTGTCCACAAGAGTTTTGAAGCACTTTTCAGATATTATCCAGAAAGGAACATTAATCTGGAGCAGAAACAGAGCATGTAGGGATGACTGGAAGAGGTTTGCACATATATCCCTGCTGCCCACTTTATCAGCAGTCAGGCAAACACCAAACAAGATCTTCAGTAAACTTGTTCTTTTACCATTATAAAGTACTGTAACAAGTCATTGATTGGATTTATGCATCCAGTTATACATGATTTGTTTTAACCATGGGTTGCTGAATAAGCCACAATGATTGAGTTCACATACAACATATTAAATCAAACCATTTGTTGGCTTTGCATTACATGTGATCTGAACACCAGGGGCAATGGTGTTCTGTCTGGAGATCCACTCTTCTTTTTACTCATATCAACTTCCAGTAGAATTATCTTCATATCCTATATCCACACTGGATCTCATCTTACATGATGGATTTCTTAAATTTACTAAAGGTAGTGCTTAATAGAATAAGAAATATTATTGCTTTGCCTTCTACTTGCTGCTATCATAAATGTCTGCAATTTTGCAGCCTAGTGTGGTATCACTGTATTATTAATATATCATTAGAACTAATGCTACTAAACCCATTTTTATATTCCCTGATCCAGATAACCAGTATTACTTTCAAAATAAAGAGAGAAAGATCATAATTCAACTTAATAGTATAATAAGAACAAATATTTCTCTGCACTTGAATAAGGATGAAAAACAATACTGCTCTTTATCCACAGAGAACATTCATATCCTATCCAAAGCATTTCCACATGTGGCAAACTCCAAAATATGATAGATGCCAGGATTAATATATAATACACTGAATCAAAACCTACTCACATATGCAAGTTGCTTGCATCCAACTTTGCAACTTTCTCTGATAATGAGAAATCTTGTGATCCGCTAAGTAAACATGAGAAGTGATTAATGCTCTCAATTTTATTCCTCCACAATATCCATAGATAGTTTTTAATTATCTATGCTGAAATGGGAAATCTCTCCCACATCAGTGGCCTAAAGGTGCTATTTGAAATACTGTATATTGTGACCCTCAGTGTTAATTGCTATTGATCTAATTCTTTACTCATATGGTAAAGCAGAAAATAAATACAACCCCCAAACACAAAATACTTAAAACTTTACTTTTCAATAAATAGAGATTTGTTTGTGCTGTTAGATGAGAATATTCACAATGTTTAAGTCCTTAAATACTCCAGGATCTCAGATATGGAATGCCACATTTACCTCCATGAACTAAATCTATTTTAATAACATCCTTTAAAGCTTTCTTTATAGTATGAAATAGCTCTGTTTAGGGGAAAAAGAGAAAGAAATCCAATGTGCTTTCATGAAGGAGATACAGTTGTTCTACCTTTTGATCTCTCTATACAGTATAGAGGCCACAAACAGTAACATCCTGGAAACTGATGCTTTTTTGGAACAGCCACAATTTACAGCCATGCAGAAAGACCATGCCACAGAATGTCTGCTTTCCAAAGGAGATCTATGGAAAACATAATTGAGCAAAACATGACAAAGGTGGAAAGTGTAGAACCCAGCAGGGTGGGAAGCAGGCTTAAGGCCTGCAGGGATCTAGCAGGGTGGGATGGGAGGAAGAGAGGTGTGGGGCCATAGCAAATCCTGGTCATCAGGGAAGGCAAATTGCCAAGATCATAGGAGTGCTGCAGCAGCCATAACTTTGGGCAGGGGCCATAAATCTAATTTCATAAAATCTGAAATAATAACAGTGCTTTAAAATTTTAAAGTAATGAAAGCGCTGATATTAAAGGATTGTTGTGGCCACTGCAGAGCAGAATATGTGAATCTGACACCCAGTTTTTCAATGACCTCCAACTATCCCATTAATTTGAATTTGAGAAAATCCTTTTTATGTAACTTTTTTTCTTGTAGTTTAAATCATAACTCCAGATAGCATTTCAGTGGACTAGATATAATAGACTTCTATTTGCATGGTTTCAATAATTTGCTGCCTCTTCTTTTCTGTAAGATCTTACCTCTCCACCCCTGAATTTCTTCAGGGAATTCAAAAATTGGACAATATATAGGGAGACAGAATTTCATATATCAGTGAATTCTAGTGTCTTCATTCTACTGAAAGCTATTGAAAAACCAGACCAATATTCCTAGCAGAATTGCAAAGACCTTCATCATATTCTACATGACATTCAGTATGCTTTAGGGATTATCATCCTCCCTGAATTGATGTGCTAAGTACAAAAAAGCTCTCATGACTTGATAAATATTCTTTAGCCAAATATTCGAGTTGAAACACTTTATATCAATCTTTGTCCCTAGAGAAAGTTGTTCTTTTAATATTCCAGACTTCAAAAAAAAATCAGTAATAAGTATGATACATTTCCTACTATGAAATATTCAGTGCTTTTTTATGGCATAAATGACTGGAGTAGTTTGAGAAGATATTAAGTGTTACTAATCAATAAAATTCATTTGAGTGTGCAAATATATATGAGATATTCATTATCAAAGCATAACTTATGTTATGTACACATAATCAAAGCACTCTGATTAAATTTTCTTAGTCATGAGAAAATTTCCATATGAGGTGATCCTATTTATTCACTCATTGCTCAAATATATATTGCAACTTGAAAAACATTCATGTAGCTGATAATGCAAAGTTCCAACCAAGAAGTGCAAAAAATAAGGTAACATTATTTGATTATATTGCATATTCCAAATCTTTAGAAATGTAAAAAGGGTACTTCTTGCTTCAGGGTATCAGTAGCATTAGTAATAATATGTTTGAATAAAGATGCAAAATGTAGAAGTAAAGACATAAAAATAAAAAAATATTTTCGAAAACAATATTGCAGTAGGCATCTGAAGGCATCTAACCCTTAAATAAATATTATTTCTTGTTTCATAATGCCAAAACAAGTTATCAAATGTTCCTTTTGTTGTAATTCATTTTACAGTGGAGATGTACAAACATCATATGATCTGATTTAGGGGACTAATTTGAAACTTCAGTCCATGTTATTCTTGAGACAGTCTAGATTGACTCCTTATCAAATCTGTCTTTTCTCAAAGACAATCTGATACAGAAAAAAAGAAATCTACTTCAGTAGAGTGTTATGAAATTTGCAGGTTAGAAGATGCACCATGCCAGGTTTTATACAAATAAGTATCATGAATAAATTTTAAAACTGTATTTAAACATATCGGAAACATAAAATTTCATATTATTAAAAAATCCATGAGTTTGTTCTGAAACAGAACTGTGAAGACTCTCACTCATCCAGGGTAATCGCATCGCAACAAAGTTTAAAAAACAGGCATCTGGACTGGATTTTTCTCAAGTAGAAGACGTTTCACCTTTTTTTCAAAAGGCTTTATCATTTTTGTGCACTCCTTTAAGAAATTACTTTGGAATAATAGTACAAGGATGTAAGAAGTCAGTGATATAATAGTAGACAGTATGACAAAACGTTAATTTCCTTTCAGTGAAAGTTCTTTTCAATTGTGCAAAAAATATATAATTCACAAAGTTTTAGAACAACTAACAGTTTCATAAATGAATAATAAGGTTTGATACCCCTTTAATAAAATAAATTATCACAAAGCATTTTTTAAAATTGTTTTGATGGTTATAAAGTGTTTAAAACAAAGCATCCTATAACAAAGCATCCTGTTATATTTAGGTAAATTATAAATGTAATATTTTTGCTTCTTATACTATTAGCACTGTATTTCTGCAAAAAATACTCTTAATTGAAGATGCCTTTCAACAAAAGAAAGTTAACTTGATAAAGTACTGACTGCCCCAGTTAGAGTTAAAAATAAGCTTTGGTTGGGCAGTAAATAATAACAATAAACAATAAACCACAATTATAATTTCCATCTCAACGAAAAATGCTTTCCAGCTGGGCATAGACTAGAACTTCTGATGGAACCAACTATCATCAGAAATGAAAAGCAGGAAACTGTACATCAGGTACCAGTTATGGTTAAGATACCAAGCTAGGACCCCAGGAGACCATCTGGGTGGCACAAAATCAGCTGCGTGATCTTGGGTCTGTTGCTCTACCTCAACTCCAGAAAGCAGACAATGGCAAACCACTTCTGAAAAGCCTTGCCAAGAAAATTGCAGGGATTAGTCCAGAAGACACCAGGAGTTAAAAAGTGACTTGAAGGCATACATAAGTGTGCATGTACATGTACATGTACACACACATAACCAATTATGAAGCGAGATTGAAGATTACTGATATTGACAGCCATTATGGTGTAGCGATTAAGATGTTGGACTATGAGCTAGGAAACCCAGGTTCTAGTCCCTTTTCAGTCATAGAAGCTCACTAGCTGACTTCTACCTGTCACTTACTCTTAACTCACCCAACCATATAGGACTGTAGTTATGAAGAGAAAATAGATAGATGGAAAGGTATGCACAGTATTGAGTGTTTTCATTAAAATGACAAAAGCAATACTGTTATCATAACAGAAACTTTATTCCTTTGGTACATGCATGAGACATCTTTTTGTGTGTACAGAACTTGTGTTGTTACAGTGTGACACTGCTTTCATAATTTGCCTCCTTTGACTCCTCAGCCAGCAACCAATTTTAAATAAAATTACTCAAAATTATTCAAATTTTGTATGATGAGTAAAATTACTCATTATTCAAAAATGAGCAGGTGTTTGTATTCCCAAAATCAAACAAATATAGCTAATTCAAATTAATAAATGATTACGTTACTGTTTGTTTTCTGCCTGGTTAGCTTATTTATCCCTGCATATATGGTAACTCTGGATTAAAAATCCTAATATGTATTACTTCTATAATTGCATAATAGTACTATTAGACAATTGCATATAAAATGTTACTTGATTTCACACAATAAAATAAAGCTGTTGAAAACAGGACATGTAAGCATATCAATGCAAAATAAAATATGTTTTTATGTTTAATATAATATGATGTGTCTTTATTGCCCATTTTATTCTTCATTCTTCACTAAGAGAAATGAGAAATTATGCTAATTTAAGCATGCTTTAATAAAGCAAATAAAAATAAGAAAAAACAAATTTACTGTTACTAATTTTCAAGTCTGCAGTCACATACAGAAATGGATGCACAGTCAAAGGATACTGCAGAACAATGCTTACAGAAAATGTAGTTTTGTTATGGCCAGAGGACCTAAAAGCAAAGAAAACAGATTAACTACTGAAAACCTAGGAGTTGGCTTTAATGCCATTCATTCTTTGAATAAGAATTAGACTGGGTAATCACAGCATATTTATGAGGCCTTTTGCCTGGTCCTCCTCTCCTGTAAATGCTGTATTATTCATTGCATGTGCCCTGACCTCAACGTGCTCCTGTTCTGACAAATCATACTTGATTAAGACAAATCTTTATTAGTTAGCTGGTCAACTTCCTCATTTATCATCTGTAAATCCCATTCTCCTTTTCAGATACAGTAGAAGTAACTGAGACCATTTTTCTCCTCTATAAAAACAAAACATTTGTTACAGCCAAAAATACAAACAAAACTCCAGAAATCGGTGATAGAAGATAAAATATAATTTTAATGGGTATAAATTACAAACACCACCAAGTCAGCATAATAGCATATTTCTGTTGACTTGAGAAAATGATAATTAAAATTAACCAATCCTTTCTCCAGGCTTCCATTTCTTCCCTATGGAGTGAAAACAAAATGCCATAGTATTTGTATTTGCAAAGTTGGAAACCCAGAGTTCTAAGAAATTTGTTTAAAAAGAGGAAAAAAAATTCAAAGATTGCTGTTGGTATAGGTTTAATTTTTAAAAAGTCTAAAAAAGGAACTATAAACAAAGAAAAACAATCTCAATATTATTTATGAGCCTCAAAATTGTATGAAAATGTCATATTTGCTTTACATTAAAAAGAGGGGTTGCTTCAAAAAGAAATCAAACAGAAAGTTAATTTATTTCAGAAATAAGTTTAGAATAAGGTGAGGCAAAAGACATTTAATAATCAAAAATCTAATTTAAATCATTTTAAAAATTGTTTATAAAGACACTTACTCATATCTGACCTGAACAGATAACATATTTTGTACAATTTCACCACTTCGTACCACTTCAGCAGCAATTTAATGTAATACTTTAACTACATAATAATCTCAATTATCAAATAAGTTCATTTGAAATTATTGCTGAAGAAGAAACAGCTATATTTATTATGCCTTGTAGGGCATATTTAACAATTATTGACCTACTATGACATCCTATACATAATATAAATGCTTTCCCAAGAATGCCTATAATGGCAAGCTAATGATAAAAGGTAAAGGTTCCCCCTGCCAGTCGTGGCCAACTCTACAGGGTGCTGATCATCTCTGATTCTGAGAGAGCCAGCCTTTGTCTGAAGACATATGCCAAGGCACGCAGAATGCTATTACTTTTTCGCCAAATAGGTGGTACTTATTTATCTACTTGCATTTTTACATGCATTCGAAGTGCAAGGTTGGCAGGAACTGGAACAAGTAAAGGGAGCCAACTTTCCAGCCAACAAGCCAAGCACCTTGTCCCCCAAGCTAATGATGCCATACCAAAAAATTATCAAATCAAGCTCAGCTATCATTTACAGCTCTCAGTAAAAATCTGTCAATTTATACTAGCCAAAAATACAAAATCAACGTACTTTATAAAATGTAATATGGTACACAAATTTTGAAAAAAATTATGAAAGAAACAGTCTAAGGTGAATGGTTTTCTCCTGGTTGTCTTGCAATAAACAGAAAGGTTCCTTCTGTTCATGAAAAAAACCTGAATCCTAAAAATGATTTTGGCAAAGGAGGGACCTGAGACATAAACTTTGGTCAAATTCCTCTTCATTGTACAGCAAAACTTTGACAATCTGTGTTTTCTGTCCCTACTTCTTTTTTCTTGAAATGTGAAAAATGTTAATGACTACTGTAACTTCATATGTGGGTATCCTGTATCCAGGAAGTCCTGTAATCAGAATTCAGTAAACCCAAATCTTTCAATTTATTTTCAGTCATGCTCTTAAAAGTATGTGCAATATACTTTAAAGTATCTTTCTCTCTTCATCACCAAGTACTCTGGAAAGACTTTTTTTCCATCAGTGCTTATTAATTTACTTTATTTACAACATATGTAAACTATGCCAGTCAGTTGAGACTACATAATGAATCAGGTATACAATGAAGCTGAATAAAAACAAAACAGAATAAGTAGAAAAAATAACACATTGAACATAAAATATAGAAATTAACATAATGATTGCTTGCTATTGTGTAATATCAAATGTGCATTGGAACAGTATGGTTTTACTAATTATACAGAATGCCAAAAGGATGGAGGTGAATCTTCTTCCAGAAGAAGTGTATGTCAGAGAAAGGCAGTAATCTGGAAAGTTCAGCCTCCTGGCCCACAACTCAGTTACTCCCTTAAGTGGATTAGAGGCTCAGCATACTTTCTTTGAATTTTCAGACTAGATAGGCAGAGACAATTCTGGCAATGGTTTTACAAATTAAGTTCTGTGCACAAGTAGCTTCCTTTTCAGGTAAACACTACTGATCACTATAACAAACAACTCCACATGATGATTCTTCACATACGCAATTTATAATCAGTTTATAATGTATTTAAGATCTATCTATATCAACTACAAAAGTTACATAGTTGAAAGTAAAATCAAATGTAAGAAACATTCCTTCAGATCTCTGCTTTTTTAAAAAATAACTAAACAATTCATCAAAATACTATAATTATGCATGCAAAATATAAAATGCAAAAATCATTGGTCTGACAGATTAATATAAACCCCCAGTTTACCAAGTTTTCCTCAAATATTCAAAATCTGTTAAACTGATGTCAGCATATCAGTAATTTCACAGTTTTAAAACAGAAATGTAATGACTACATTGCACTTGATTAAAGCATTTACAGCTCTAATCAAAACCTGACAGTAAGATCAAAGATGATAACTTAAAATTCTCTTCTAATTATGGTTAAAATGCCACACCTCAGGCCTGTCTCTCCTATTCTTTTTCAAAATAAATTCAGCTTAAGAAAGATCTAACACTTCTTAACAGTTCATTATCCAATAAAACTATTCAAATCTTA
>JANHZU010004002.1:63510-75204 GCA_032468055.1 Acrochordus granulatus
TCTCTCATCTTTTTAAGTGGGAGAACTTGCACAATTGGTGGCTGACTAAATACTTTTTTGCCCCACTGTACATAGGACAATGAAATAAACAAATGAGGCAAGGATTGCTGTTGCTAAGTGATGCGGCTATGAAACGCGACATGTGACCACATCGCTTAGTTATGGCAATCCTGGCAGTTCCAGTTGCTGGAGTAACCCCAGGACATGCAGGTCATTAAACAGGAAGCAGTGGGAGTTTAGGGGTTAGGAGAATGCCCCAGGCAGGCACTCGGGAGTGCAGGCAGGGTGCAGGGTCCGTAGAAGGGCAGGGCTGGTTCTGGCAGACATGCACTTTGGACTGCAGGCACGCAAGAGGAACCCATCAAGTATGAGTTCCTTGCAAGCTCCTCAGGAGAAAAATGGGTGGGAATGACTTACTGGGTCTACTTGCCACCTTTCTTGCTGGTTGCCTTACTGATCGTAGCTTGTAGAAAGCCAGGAGGATGGATCACCATGCAAATGGTGATCATGTGACAAGGTTCACTGCGAGATCATAATCACGAGTCAGGCACCCAAGCACCTGGATTGCAATTACAGGACCAAGACAACACTGCAACAGCCATGATTTTGAGGACTGGGTGTAAGTTCATTTTTTCAACATGGACATAACTTATAGATTATTTATTACTTCAAGCAGTTCTTCTATCAAAGGTATTTTTCTTTTGTGACTTTCCAGAGATTTCTACGTTAAATCAAGTGCATACAATTTAAGTGAAAGCTTAAATATTCCATATTTATGGAATATTTTGTAGACGGATGAAAACAAACATAATTCTAATTCAAAATAATTTATAAAGATCCTGCCTATCACATTTAAATAAATTATACTACATTACCATAACATTTTAAGATACCTTATAGAAATATTTTGAAGTCTATTTTGTTATGAATCAATTACATTATCATGGGTAAATGTGATGTTGTTTTATAACTTCCTCTGAAAATGTAGAACTACCACTTTGTTTCAGTAATATAAAATATATGTAGCAGGAATGTATTTTTTGAATTTGCTATCCATGTTTTACAGTTCCTTTGTGATATAGATACACACAAACAAATACACACCTATAAACATATGTACATCATTAATAATCTGTGAAGGATAGTCTGGTCATCCATATGTAAGATGTGAATGTTCCAGAAGACTGAAGTCTGGGTAATTACTCTGAACATATTAAGATTTATAGTATATCTGTAGAACAACAGCAAAAAAAAACCTTCAACCTATAAATCTATAAATCTGTAATTTATTCTATAGCCCCATCTTCAAATGAAGCTGCAGATATTCATTTAAAAAAACTGGCTTTTAATGTCTTCACTTCATTAAATGGTATATCTGAATGCTTCATTATTTTATAGCCTTTATAACCTATTAATGACAGTGAAAACTAGCCAGCATTTATCAGAAAGAAACCAAACCACAGAAAACCACTAAAACTATTAATTCACAGACAATGGTATCAGATATATTTCTGCAAATAATGCACTAATGTGTATCACACATTAATGTGTGCAGAAATAATTTTTCTTGAATGTATGGAACATTCTTTTTATCTTCCATCAAATGATAGTAATAGTATTTACTTTGACTTTTAACAAATTCTTTTCACAGATAGAGGAGGTTAATTGGTTGTTACTGCACAGTATATTCAATGCCAAAATTAAAAGTACTTTATAAATAAAATAGTAATTTTGGCATACTGAAACTTACTTTAAATACATTTTTAATTTTTAATAATAAAGTTTAAATCCTGTTTACCATACTACTTTTAACTGTATATTTTGAAATTACCATTTTATGCAGCTCTAATTCAAATCCATAAATATTTTTGTGCATGTGCATATATGTATATATCTCAGGTATACAAATGAATATTTTATGCAAAACTGTAAACATTTAAAAAAAATTTGTTATATTAAACTAAAAAGCAATATTTCTTCCCAATTCTAAATACAACACAAAAAGATGTTGATAACCAATTCCCTTAAATATATTTTAACTTCATTTCTTTCACAGTGTTAACGATGAACATTTTATGCGACCAGTGGCTCAATGGCGCAGCCTATGTGTAGAAAAGTAGAACATACATAAATGTACTCTTTCTGAGAGAATTATCATCTCACGATAGCTCAGCTGCAGACAGCCAAGACAAAACTATGGACAGCTTTTGTTAAGTTACTACAGAACCTGACAAGGATTGTGTTTCTCTAGTATTTTCAATGTATAGCTTAGAATTTAGCACTCAGAACTTAACAGGAAATTACTAGCCATCTAAACCAAAACAAGACTGGTTTATATAAGTCATTATAAATGACAATTAAAAGCTATAAATTTATTCTGCAAAGTAGTTCAACTTTATTTTGTGGAGCTTTTATTTAAAAGCTTTGTTCTTGACATCTTTTTAGCAATATTTAATAACAACACAGAAGCTTAATATTGTGCATTTTTGTAGAGAAGTTGCTTTTTTAAAAAAAAAAAGTCTAAGCTTATTCCTTTAATGAATTGTTAGTTAAATCTTTTCAATGAATAACATTTGTTTCCAAGATAAAAGGTGGAAATTTATCAAGTAAACAAAATAATAAAAACCAATTTTGTTATTGTCAAAAATCCTTAAGATTATTATTGTAAAAATATATACTACCTGTAAATAGCTTCTACTAATAAAAAACAAAATTATTGCTTTCATAATTTTTTAAATAAATACAATAAATGTTGCTTTTTTAAAATTAAACCACATTTCATTATATAAATACAGCCTTATGAGATATGAAGTACTAGAAATATATACAAAATAATTGCAACTTCTTTAAAAGATGAATACCCAGAAACAGAGTACACTATTATCCAAAAATCTCTTTCTTTGTTATGCAGAGCAACTTCCCTAATCCAGATACCGAAAAAGAACAGTATTCAAAATTCTTTCCCCCTATTTTATTGCAGAAATGACCCCAGAAATTTACTCAAGCTGAGTAAAATAAAAGATGGTTGAAACCACCTACCCTCACAACATAATAACAGTGAAATTATTCGTATTTGGACACACGAACCTGCAGGTAGATTTTGAAATCTTGTTTTTTTTAAATTTCCACCAGCAAACACTGAGTAGATACAAAAGGCATATAGGGCAAGTTGTATCAGGTTTGCTTGTTTAAAAACAACTGGTGCATAGTAAAACAGTACAATATTTGACTTCTGGTCTTACAAAGAGTTTACCTACAGTTCTGTAAATGGTATTGCTATACATTAAACATATTTTATAGGGAAATGTTGCTAGTTTCTTTAGTTTTTCCTCACTTTTATTTTAGCTACATTACCAACTTTCCTGTCCATTTTAAAAAACTTTTATGATCTGCAAACTTTGATATTATAAATACATTTGGAAAGGATATGACTGATGCAACATTACATAGCCTAGATGAATTTGTTTGTTTGATCTGTTTAATTCTAATTCAAATAATAACTTTGTTCTTCTACAAACATAGTCATATTTGGATAGTACTAGCCATTCATATAATATAAACCGAATCATTTCTACAACTGCTTCTTTCATTTTAGCTATTCACTGCTTCTAACATTTCTCTTGCTATACATTCCAGTTTGTAATTAATTTATTATGGTTCTCATACAAACACATTGGTTGTTGAGAATTTATTAAGCCAAAAGCAAGATTTTAATAATTTCCAAATACAGAATTGTTACAGAAAGAAAAAAGTTTAAAAATCGGAAGCTATATGTGCAATCTGAACATGATTCATGATCACATATTCATGGAAAACCAACTCTCTAAACCTTTTATGATTGCTGAAATAATGTATATTAATTGTATAAAAATATAAAATATTTTGTAGAACTGTAGGTGCATGTTCTGCAGATAAAGTAACCAAACATTTGGAATTGAATGAGAAAGACTAAGCAGCAGATATTTTAGAAAAGAACTTTCAGCACTCCATCCAAGAGTTCACATAGAGGAATGTTTAATTCCTTTTTCCAAAACATCAGCAACTAAACTCAATCTGTCATTCAGTTAAAATGTTTCTAGAATTATTCAGTTTAGCACTCTATGCTGAAGGTGGTCTGCATGTTGAACTTAGCACTATGTGGGTTATAGTCTTTGTTTGCAGTTTTAACTGGGGATTGCACCTTAGCTACCGTAGTTCAAGCGTAAAAATACTTTGTCTGCAGCACTATATACTGTTGCCAGAAACCCTCTAAATCCTTGAACCAACTGTGTCCTCTAGTGTCACAGAAGATAATGCCAATTTATTGCAATCTGTGGCTTTTTTAACAGATTAAAATTAAGCCGTAAATATGTGACAATGGAATGAGCATATTTAGAGGGTTTCTTTTCCCACATCCCATTTTGCACCAGTGTGGTTGATCCCTGTAACTCTACGCGGGTGCAATTTTAATGATTTTGCAGTGTTTTGATGTTCTTAGGGGGAAAAAAGACTTGGTGTTTGTGAAGAAGCTAGATATGGAAGCTGAGAAGCTGTGATTGGAGACCTGGTGACATCATCTCTGTTTTCTGATAGAATCGGTGTCATTTTCTTCCCAATGATAAGACAATTCACAGACAGAGCCTGATTAGAGACAATTTTATTAGAAAATTCACTTCTGTCGAAGAGCAAGTAGTGATAAAATTTGAGCCTTAGGGAAGAACCAGGGGAAAAAAATATTCCAGTCCCCATTATTCTCTCAGAGTAATTGTATGTCCATCAGAACTGATATGCAAACAAGAATTTTATTGAAAACATGTGATTTATATGATAAAAGTGTATGAATCAGAAATGATACTTCAATATCATCAGGCAATGGAAAGTGTTTTTCTATAGTTTATAAAATTACAAAATAAATTGTAGCATTCTTTAACATGAAAATCATGAGCTTTATAACAGCAGCAAAAAAAAAACAGGCAAAAGTAACTTATTTTCCAGTATGCAGTTAATTTGCTTCCAGAATTAACAACAATACCAAACTGGAAAAAGAGACTGGGAAAACACATTTTCAATGCTCAAAAGCACTAAGGAAAGACACAGACTTATTATTTTATTTATGTTGCATAATAAACTATTTTAATGATTTGATAGTTCACAATGTACACAGATAGTCTGGTGCCCAGTATCATATTACACATATCTTTTCAAAACAATAGTACAAACTATTCATAGGCAGTATCCATGTCTAGAATCTGTTTCACTTAAAAAACTTTGAACATGCATAGAATCTCAAAAGCATATCAAATGAGAACAAATTTGATTATTTCAAAAACACTATCTTGCTAGTGTTAAAATCTTTTTGAGTCAATACAGCACATACTGAAAAATCTTTATTTGAACACGTATCTACTTTCCTGGGACAAAACTCTACTAAATATAATGGGATTTTTTCAAAGTACACCTTTATGAAATGTTGTTGTTAATGGATAACAAAAGAGCATAACAGCAAATAAAAACATTTCAATATAGTTAAAATAATGCAAATAGCTAAAAAGCATTGGAAGTCTGACACTACTTGGTTACACTTCATTAGCAATTTATTCAAGAGACAATATCAGAAAAACCTAAATACCAAAGTGTTAAAGATAGTGTCACGTATTGCATGTGTGAGGAGAAAATATATTAACTTTACAACAATATAAAATATTTTTTTAAAAAAATAGTTACTATTTCCATCCCAAATGTATATAAAAATATTTCATAAAATATTGAACACAATCAATGGATTTTAATTTGGTTTCATCAAAATTGCTATAAGCTGCTATTTTAAAATTGACCAGCCTGTACCTGAACATAACAAAAGAAAATGAAATATCTACAAACATGAGATTTCATATTTCAAGCACTGTGTTCAAGAACAAGACTATGAACTTTAATAAGACTTTTTCTTCAGAAAAGTTTAATACAAGGAATATATTCTTGTACATTTGTATGACTGTGTGTTTGTGTATGTGTGTATAAAAACAATATATTTTCCAAAGCTGCCCAAAACATTCCAATATTCACATCTTTTGAAAACTTGATGAGCCTGTTTGACACCCTTTCCTTGTCTTTGGAGTATGTATATATGTTCAAAAGATGCTTTTGTCAGGACTGTTGATGAGTAAAAATAGATTTACAGCTCTAATAATTGTTTATCTATTTATAGCATTTATCTAGTTAAAGTAAACTCTCTGATTCTGATACCCATTTTGTAAAATGGACATATCTAATGGTTTAATAGAAAAATGATACACTGGATACAGTGTGTCAAACTACACAATGCAGTTTTCTTTAAAATTTACATCAATGTAGTTCAGTAGTATGTCAGTTCATTAGATAGTCATATAAGCAAGGTGAGAAAAGGATAAACTTTTACTATTGAACTTACTAAGAAAGAATTGTTGAAACTCAATTAATACAAAGAATAAAAATCCAGATCTTTCTTTGTCTCCTTTTCTCTATTTTTTTAAATAACAGAATCAGAACATTTGAATAATCATGTTCTATTCCTCTATGTTTCTTATGAATAAGAGATACAAATACCAAGGAACTACTAATCTACATATGCATTTTTTAAGGTTTAATCGCAGCCCACAAACCACAAGTAACCTCTCCTTAAATGAGACATCATAGATTACAGATTATATCTTCTTTCGAAACCTCCACCAAATAATCACTGGAGATGGGAGAGCAACAAGTTAAGAGATATCACTATGAAAAAAACACCTGTAGAAATTAAAACTTCATGCATTATTACTCAATATAATTGAATAATGTTGAAAAAGGATAATATCTACATTGGTGGTTGATTAGAGGATGTCAGTTATAAGAGTACATAAGTGCCCATAGTCACAGCAAGACTCAAAGTCCCAGTAGGCTTCAAAGAAACACTTATTTCCCCTTCTAGAACTCTGCTTTCTAGCAAAGCTGCAATCACAATGTTCTTGTTTAATAATATCATAAAAATCAAAACACTTTAAAACAAATTGATGTACTCTTTAATATAGCCATCACATCATCACAGGACCCTTGCACCCTGCATGATAACAACCATAGGGATGCAAACCACATCTCTATCTTTGTTGCCTGCTCCAATGCTAAAAAAGAGGGGGGGGGATATTCTCAATTGGAATATTGACATCTTTGATTGACAAGATATAATCAGCTTATCTCCACACTAATAAAGTTGATAGCCTGTGGAGCTAATATATGCTCAGTACAGAATGAATTTTCAGTAGTTAAAGTCTCAAGAACTAAAACTGACGTTGCTTATCCAAACTAATTTATATCAATTTCTAATAGAATATTTCAATTATATCACTTGGAAAAGCTAGAAACTTGCAGCAACTTAACTTACTCCTGGAGGCATCATTGGAGCTTTGGAAAAGACTTGAATTATGTGCTATTTATCCATGAAAGACTTTAACAGTGGATTCTTTATAAGTTCCCCTTCTATTAGTTAGTTCCCTTTTTCCCAATCGCCTACTAAACTACTAGATTTCTAACTAGTGATTAATCTTATTTTTCCACAAGCAGTAGGTTTATAAATAATAGCTTTGAGAATATTTTAAATTTTCATCAGGATTTCTATAATACAACTAAAAAAGCAGGTTAAAATGAAAAGTTTAATCCTTTTAATCTTAGTTCAAACATAAAATTATAATATTATTTTAGTGTCAGAACCTGACTGCCCATAATACTATTCTGATGTAATACTAAACAAAGGTTTAAGCAATATAAGGTAATCCATACACAAATATATGTATAGATTGAGAAAGGTTCATACATTACATTCAGTTAAATTAATTATGAATCAAATCAAATAGAGGGCCAGCTTACCAGAATTTGAGACCACAAATTCTCATGAAATTCCACTTCATGAGGCTCAACAGGATTCAGTTTTAGGTATACTCTTGCCAAAATAGAGATTTAACTTATTGACAATGTTTGCCAGGACAGAATATTTGTCCTCTATAGCCATCATTGATGTTAATAGCTTGCACTGCTGTGACACTTATTTATAACTCTGAGGCATATCCCATCACTTTAATTGCTCCTCTAGAACATCTGGTATAGAGGAGAGGACTCCAAAGACTTATAGAAACATTAGAAAAGGATTCTATACATGCTGACTTCAAGCACAGGAGCCATTTTGAATATTAGATATGCTGGAGGAGATCATCAAAGTAATGAAGTAACTTCATTCTGTAGAAGTCACAAGCCATTGCCATTTAGTGAAACAGTTCAAAGAAATGTGTTGGTCAAAGCAACATTGAAACAAGGCATCTCTTATAAGCTCTGCACAGCTCTAGTGGATAGTGCATATTTACAAAAAGAATGGCCAATTCCATCCATTTATGCATATATGGGTAATTTTGTTCAATTCTACTCTAAGTTTCCCCATTCATCATTTTTCAGAATTTCCACTAAAAAAGTTCTATATGTATGTATTTTATTTTTTCTAAACCATTTATTTCCTGACATATATTTTAAAAATGTTGTTTTCCTATAAAAAAGCAAAAAAGAGATATAATTCTCTTTTGGAAAAAGAAATAAAAAAAATCAGATTTTTTGGGGGGAGAGATAGTGAACTGCATTCTTATTTGCAGAAAAGGTGCAAATCAAAATCTCCAAAGTTTAAGATTAAAGTTTCTCATGAAAAGCTATCAAAGAAGTATAACTAATACAGATTCATTCTTTTTGGGTTCCTACCAGAAACAAAGAGTAGGAAAAAAATGCAGAAGGGTACAAATATTTCGTTATCTACTTATTAAAAATAAAAGATAGGGAAGCAGCAGAAAAAGGGTATTAAAACAATGTAAGAGCAGAACTTTTCAGATATAATGGAAATTTAGAAAGCATTTTTTTTAAAAAAAATCTAAAATGTAAACTGTATTATGAAAGAGAAAATTGTCCAAATTTTAGGGTAATTATATTAAACAGATTGACTATTTCTTTCTTCTGCACATAAAGCATAAAAATGTTTTAGATATTTGGTTTGCTTATAAAAAATAAAAGCATAAAACAAATTATTGGAAATCCTATTTATAGTTAAAACTAAATAAATATTCTGAATTAGTCCATTGAATTTTACCAGTAAATTCTATTGCTGATTTTGATAGTAATTAATTCTATTATTTGGAAGTAATTAATTCTATGCACAGCAGTATATGGAAAAGAGAGCTCTAGCATCTTTACCAAAATGCATCATAAAATGGGAAAAAATGGGAAGTCTTAATTTAGTACACAGCCTTTTTACTAATCGTAATCTGCTGAGTATTTTGAATTTAAAGATGAGATGAATTTGCAACCATTTTTAAATATGCAGCTTTTCCTATATTTTAATTGTGAAGTCAATTATATAAATTAAATTATAACAGCTAATGTAATGTAATAATTAGGATGCTAAACAGAAGTAGGGAAACCCAAGTTGTAGTCTTCCCTTAGGCATGAAAACCATTTGGGTGACTTCAGACCAGTCAGTCTCTCGTGGCACTAGATTTGGAAGTCAAACCAGTCTATCTATCAACATTGTAGACAATGGTCCATAACCTTCTGTAAAGAGGTCTTCATCCCCCAATGTATTGACCTGGATTGATAATAAACAAGCAAATAAATAATGTTACTAATAAGTTGTATCACATTAAGAACCAACAAACATCACATCTCCTATTATGGTGAAATAATTCATATTGTTCTTTAAATAAAATTACCCAGTGATGTTCTCAATGACTTCTGTTCAATTGCAAATCCATTTTTGGAATTAGTTTCTCCTTTTCCCAAGTATTAATAGCCATTATGGTGGGTCTTTGAGCTTCTCTTTGCAACAGGATCACTTCTGGTATTGAAAATAGTAAAGAAACATCTGTTGTATTTGGGACTCTCAGGAGTCTTCTCCAGCACCAGAATTCAAAGGCTTCAATTCTTCAGCACTCAGCCTTCCTTATGGTCCAACTCTCACAGCCAGACATTACTATTGGGAAAACCATAGCCCTGACTATATTTGTTGGCAAGGTGATGTCTCTGCTTTTTAATATGTTGTCTAGGTTTGCCATAGCTTTCCTCTCAAGGAACAAGCATCTTTCCATTTTATTGCTGCAATCACCATCTGCAGTAATCTTGTAGCCCAAGAAGGTAAAATTTGTCACCCCTTCTATTTCTTCCCCTCCTATTTGCCAGGAAATGATGGGACCGGATGCCATGATCTTAAGTTTTTTTAAGGCTGAGTTTCAAACCATCTTTTGCACTTTCCTCTTTCACCCTCATCAAGAGGCTCTTTAGTTCATCTTTACTTTCTGCCGTTAAGAGTGGTATTATCTGCATATCTGAGGTTGTTGAAATTTCTCCCAAAGATCTTAATTCCAGCTTGTGATTCACCCAGCCTGGCATTTTGCATGAAGTACACTACATATCCAGTGGAACCTTGGATTGCAAGTATAATTTGTTCCGGAAAAATGCTCTTTATCCAAAACACTCTTATACCAAAGCAAAGTTGCCCATAGGAAACAATGTAAAGTCAGATGATCTGTTCCATGCCCAACAAAATATTCATAAAAAAAATTAAGTGGTATTTTATATAGAAATGATGATCCGCTGCCACCGCTCAAGGGCAAAATGGCCTTTTTCCTTTTCCCTTGGTAATGTCTTTCCTGGGTGGTTTGGAAATGTTTCTTAACATAACCTGCCTATGTGCTATGAGAGGGGGAGAAGAGATGGGCGTGAGGGGGATGAGCTGGATGGTGCCATGTGAGGAAGATTGTGTGTGTGTGACAGGGAAGACAGAGAGTCAATCTTCCCACACTTTGAAAAGATTCCTGGCTAGTGTGAGGGAGACAAGAGGAAGGAGAGGAGGGGGACGGGGATTATTTGGAAGGAGAATCTGGAATCTGAATCTTGGGAGTTCTTTCTCTTGAACAACTTTCACTTAACTTATGCTTTTTATGCAGTGAGAGAGAACCATCAGCTCAGTTGTGACATTTCTTACATGAGCTAATTGTGCGGTGCTTGTCTTGCAAGGTTTCGTTTGTTAACCAAATTAAATTTATTAATTCTTTTGCTCGTCTTGTGGAACACTAGTTAACCGAGGTACTCACAATCCGAGGTTCCACTATATTTTAAATAAACAGGGTAAGAATGTACAGAGTTGTAGTACTCCTTTCCCAATTTTGAACCAATCCATTGTTCCACATCTGGTTCTGATGCTTCTTGACCAGCATACATGTTTCTCAGGAGACAGGTCAGGTGGTCTGATACTCCAGTCTATTAAAGAATTTGCACAGCTTGTTGTGATCCACACAATCAAAGGGAGTGCTAACACTCCCTTTTAGCATAGTCAATGAAACAGAAGTAGATATTTTTCTGAAACTCCCTTGCTTTTTTCATGATCCAACAAATGTTGACAATTTGATCTCTATTTCCTCTGCCTCGTTGAAACCCAGCTTGAACTGCTGGTAGTTCTCAATTCAAGTACTGCTGAAGTCTAGCTTGTAGTATTTTGAGCATAACCTTGCTAGCAAATCAATGCAAATGTACGGTAGTTTGAACATTCTTTGGCATTGCTCTTCTTTGGGATTGGAACATAAACTGACCTTTTCCAAACCTGGCCACTGTTGAGTTTTCCAAATTTGCTGGCATATGGAGTGCAGCACTTTCACAGCATCATCTTTTTGGATTTTA
>JANHZU010004002.1:84393-102723 GCA_032468055.1 Acrochordus granulatus
AAGAATACACACGTGATGAATATGTACATATAGAACAAATATGCATAGGAACATACAATGTAAGAAATAAGAATGTTTATTAGGAATCATATTTAGATAAGTATGAGTTTGCCCTTTAAGAATTAGAATACAGTAGAATTATAATATTTTAGTGCTCTTGCAATGCTAAGAAAATACATGCCATTAAAATCTAAAGAGCATAATCTAAGAATAACTGTATTTCACAGCTGATATTATGTATGATAAACAGTCTAAAGTATGCATTATGTACATTTAATGAATGGTTATAATATTTTCACCATTCCAGTATTGATTAAAGAGGTGAAATATCCTAGTGACCTTGATTGTTACCTGGATGCTATGACACAAGTAAGAGAGATAATGTACAGGTCTGCCATTAGACTGGGTTCTGTGAGTGTAGACTCACCTCTAAACAAGAATAGAACATTTACTAAAGCAATCCACTTTCTTCAAAACCTTGATTTAATCAAAAGAAATAAATAGTTTCTGAGGAACATCTGAAACAGCAACTCAAATATGTCTACAGTGAAGATGTATAGCATATGTTTTTACATATACATCTAGTTGTTGAAAAGACAGAAAAACTATTTTGTTAGCTATCCCCATCCTCAAAAATATGAAAATAAAATTCAACAATATGTCACTGTCAAAAAGACATTGCTCTGATAGCAGAAGTGAATTTAAGTTCAGTTGCTCAGCACAGAGAAACACCCTTATCTCAAAGCTTTCTCTGGAATTAAACAGTCATCTGATCCGTTCTGCCCTATTATTTATTAAGAAGGTGGTTTGGCAGTAGTCTAGCAGAACTGAGTGACTAACTCACATTTGCTGTAGTCTTACCTAACAAGTTCCTCTTCTGAAAGTTTCTCAGTGAAATACAAAAGAACTTTTTGAATTAAGTACTTAAAAATATAAAAATGTTAAATAGAACTAAGTAATCAAGAATCTTGAACATATATGCACATAATTGGACCTGCACAATTCTCAGTTTTATGTATAACCCTCAGGAGTTCCTAAAAAACTGCATCTGCATTTGCAAACCTTTATCTTAGAACTGGCTTAGAACTAATGTAACTTTTTGTATGATTGGTTAACATGTATTACAAGCATACTTTGCAACAGCTTTTCCAAAACTATACTATATAAAAGTAGGGGGAGGAGAAATCTTCTAAAGTCGCTGCTTATCTACTTTGTAGAGCTCTCCAGCAAATATTGTGTCAAGCTCTTGGACAGTGGACTCAAACTAACATCTCATAGAGCCTTCTTAACAAGATCTACTGCAATAAACCAAAATTTAGCAACTAAACTATTTTCTATTAAAAAAATTATGTCCTAAGATATTAGGCAGAGCCTTTTGTTGTTGATTTCTAAATGCTTTACTGTGAACTGGCAAGGAGGAGGTTCTTTTATTGGTAATACTTATTCTGCAGATGTATATTTATAAAACCAACTTTTGAATCCTGATCAGCTCAAGAACCAGACTTACATTTAATGGAGTAACTAAACACACAACTGAAGAAGAATCCCTCCTAACAGCTTTTTTTTTAAAAAAAATCAGAATTTAGTACTTGCATGGTACAGAAAGCAGTGTTTGAACCTAACTGTGTATTTGCTTACTGTAACTATCATAGTGCTTCAAAGTAACTTCCACTTCACTGGATAAAATTCTAAAATCATTCAATGTTTACCCTACTTCATTTTTATTAGCTTATAGAAAAAAGAACACCAAAAGCATGCTCTCAGCAAAATAAACTATAACTACAAGTTGATTATTAAAATTGATGGACTATAAGCTTGTATCAAAAACAAAAATAATGCATATGTAAGTAGCATATACAGCAGCTGCAAAAGAGACCGTAAGGAAGTAATGTTCTGTTCCAGTGGCCAATATTGGAGGAATTATAATAAAAAATATGTTGGTTATCAGATACATTTGATGATTTTCGATAAAGTTCCAGAAAATAGAATGGATGTTGTTATAGCATACTGAAATCTAACACAAGATAAGTAATGAAAAACAACCATAAGTAAAGTGTAATTTAGGTCCCTTTAAGTTGGAATTAGAATGGAATTGCTTGATTGCTCCTACTTCAGAAATTTAGAGAAAAAGTAAGATGCCTAGAATCAGATTTACTTTGAAATTCATAATAAACAAATTATGTGGAATTCCCCAAGATTTGTAAAATTGATTCATATATTGAAATTTTGTACATCAATTTAAAAAATGATCATAAAATAGAAAATATGTTTGTAGAGTTACTGATTAAAGAGCTATTAATAGTAATTTATCATTTCAAAACTCTCATTCATTTGCTACATAAAAGCAGCAAAAAAATAAGATGAGCAATTTAAAATAGTAAATTTGTTCAAATTCATTACGTATTTTTCATTAAGAAAAATACTAATTTCATATAAATAACTAAAAGCAAGGAGCTAAACAACTATAGTCCATGGTGTGTATTAACAATCATTGCGGGTGGGTAAACTGAGAAAATGTTCCTGTATATTAAGACAAATGTAGAATTTAGACAAAGTATTCTCTTTTCAGATGTAGACTTTTAAACCTCAGGAACTGTTTTCAGTAGATGTCATGCCTTTTAACTTGAAAAAAGATAAGCGCAAATAAGCTCCCAATTGTCTCCCCAATATGTAAACCACATCTCAGGCTGCTGTCTCTGCTTCGCCTTTGAAGTTTCCCTGAAATGTCATGTGTTGTGAAGACTGCTGTGCATAAGCAAGACAATTTGCTCACTCTCAGAATTCTTACCAGTTTCCACTGCTATTTGGTATCCAGCCTCTAGTCTCCGAGATGACCTTTCCAGCCTCTCTGTGTTATCAAGCAGATGTGCCCTCTAAAAAGAAAATAGGAAAGAAAATTCAAGCATCCAGCTCCAATCCCCCTCCCTACACATATTACTGGTTTGTATTTTAAATTTCTAAAAGTAAACTATGAGCTGAAGAAAAGCATTGGTGGGAAAGAAGTGGAAATGTAATAATTTATAATTATGCTTATATAATATTGTATGTCAGTGATGCAAAGGAAATATTTGCTGATATGCACAAGCAACTGAATAAAAACTGAATATTTATTTGTCAAATTTATGTATAACCAATATATGACCAAAGCAATGATAGCATTTCAGTTAATAAATCCTTATCATTTTTCTGAAACAAAGTAAATGTCTTTGTTTCATTGGAATAATTTATTGAAGCAAATCCTGCTTCTGGAAGGCAAGTTTTTACTTGAGCAATCTATAGTATGCACATACAAAGATAGAATTGCTTTATGTATACATTTTATAGAAATATGCAGGGCGATAAAAGACCAAGAATAAATTACTGATGCAATATATTTATTTGAGTACTTATATTAATATGCATTGAACAAATGTTTTTTGACTAAGTTTAAAGGATTAAATTACTTTGCATAATTCTCACTTTATGATCTGGGAGCAGCCCCAGATGAAAAGACCAGTTCTATCAATTTGTCTTTGAAATATTATTTTATTTAAATATATATTGCTTCTGAAGTATATCTAATCAATCTATCAACATTTACAAACTAAGTTCAGGCACACATTTCCAAGTCACTCTTCTTCATTCTGAAAAAAAGAACTGGCTACATGGCCAAAAACCCTCCCCAATCGCTCAATTCCTGGAACTTTGCCTTGTTGACAGATGTCATTTAAAAATTGAAGAAATGATTTCTAATAATAATATTAAAAAGTAGGTGCTATCCATATTATCTGAGTGGCTGTCTGATGAAATGATCTACCTTGCTCTAATGAGCCCCTATGGATCTTGGGAAATGCAAGCTGTATTGACATGCACACTTAAGCTCGTACACCTAGACTAGTGCCTCCAAGCTCCAGCAGCCAGGGATGCTGACAGAATATCTTGCTTCTATCTTCAAAGAAAGGAAGTGATTAGTATGTTATCATTACCATTCAAAACGTGATTTCCCTATTCCCTCCTGGCACAGGTGACACATCTCTGAGATGTGGCCAGACGATGGAGGCAGCTAAAGCCACATCAAAGCTTTCCTTGATTTTTTTTTTAAAGAAATCATTAAAACAATGTATTTATGTCAGCAGAGAGAGAACCCAATGTGAAGGTCAGGAAAGCTAAAATAACAGTCTATAATAATTAATAGAGTTGTCTAATTCCTAGTTAATTCCATTTTAAGGGAAATGGCAAAAAAATAAAATATGGGGGGAGAAAAAAACCAAACGCAGAAGGGTTGGAAGGAAGAGAAGAAAGACATAATACTTTATATTATAATACTTTATAATATAAAGTATTATAAAGCATTTTATAATACTTTAGATAATTAAATCACAATATAGGAAATTATAGCAATGTACGCTGGGGTATTTGAAAACAAAGAAAATATTTAACAGGATCCATAAATAATTTGAAACAGAAACAGCACTTCATACTAATTGAATCTATGTATTAAACATCATGTATCATTCAATAACAAATATTTTGTTAATTGGGAGAAAGAGTTTACCTCTTTTAATATTGTAATGCAAAGATACTTTAAGCAGTAACTGTTGTAAAATGATCCTAAATCTATGCAAAAGGGAAAATCATAAATCGTAAAGCTGCATAGGTAGCATTAGATTTTTTTTCAATAAAAACAAAGAGTTCAGTAAGAAAGAAATTTCAAAAATATCACTACCCTTCAAGTATATCGCAGATGACAGACCCATGCTCAGTACAAAATACTTGCGATAATTAAACATTGTCAGTTCAGCTACATACATATCATTAAAGTGTTTTAAAAATGAAAATTATATCTAAATATTTTAATCTGGATTATATAAACATTAAATGATAAATGTCCTCACTGGGATAGATGTAGTGCAACTGTCAAGATCAAAATATTCAAAATTAGCAATTATATACCTGTTTCTCCAAATAAGAGCACAGAAAATCTTATTATATTTTGCTATTCTTTATTCTTTTTCACTCAATTCCATTTTACAACCGGATTATTACTATTAGTACTGTTATTATGTTCAACCTTAAACTACTGTATGTTTATTCTTTTGCTTTGGAGAAATAATGTTATGTACGGTCATAAAGCTATGAGCTTCATCAGCCGTGGGTATTTTCAAGTCATTCTCTAACGTCACCAAATCCATTCTCCCACATTATTCCTAATCTTTTTGTATAATAGTGTGAGGTGGTTCCGGCTTTTTTTAGCTTCTAAAGAGCTTTGCTATTGAGCTAGATGAAGAAGTTTTGCAAAGTGACAGGGCTACATCTAGAGATTTAGAAACTCCATATGGACCACATTCAAACCATGATTTCAGAAGGTAAAAAAAAAATCAGGCAATGTGCCCTCTACAGAATTCTATATTTTATCTGTGTTTCAAGGAAGCCTAATAATAAAAGGGAAGTGGAACATTTTATTAATAAACAATGTGGAAAAATGCACAATTGCTTTTAAGATAATACCTCCTTAGGAGAGCTATAATTTAGAATGCCTAGATGTCTAATTATTTGACCAATTTAGAGCATTATGTGAATCACTGCATTAGCCGTCCTTTGGATTTTAATGTGCATTTTATTCTCTGTGTGCAAAAAAAAAATCTTTACAGCTAATCCTTCAGCCAAATATGGTAACTAAAAATTGTAGTACTGAAACTTCTGCTCTTTAATTTTTACTTTAAATCCCTTTTCTGGACATAGATTCTTATGTTTTTTAAAATTCCATTAAGAAAAATGTAAATGATTATATATGTATATTAAACAAAGATGAAGAAAATAGAATCTAATGCATTATACTTAGTAGACCCTTACAAAATTAAACACTTAAGGTGGGAATCTATCAGGAATTTTATTGGAATTCCTGATAAATTAGTCTGTTTTCAAGAGTCTCTTAATATAAGTTTAATTGAGTATACACCATGAGTATTACCATCAATATTTAATTAACTACTTTATAAAATAATCTCCAACTGCTTATTTCAATGTATTCAGGAAACAAGTCAGCAATTAAGAGGTACCAATTTTAATACATTTGTATATCAAATTCTTCAACTGTACTTTTTTACAAATATCCAATATTAAATATATTTATTCAAATAAATATTTACCTGAGGAGTGAAGAATGTGTTTAGTATACTTTCTGAAAACTCAGTGAATAATATTTTGATACAGAATTTATAAAATTACTGAATGAAACATGAACTTCACAATTTTGCTTATTATGGTTTTGAAAAAAATAACTGTTGGTTTTTTATATGGGTTGGAAAATTATATTACTTACCAGACCTGTTCTAACTGAAATAAAGCTCAAATATATGATGGGGAACTCTTTGCTTTCCCATTAGAATCTCCTCTCCCCCTCCTTTTATATTTCACTTTCATTTTTGCTTGTTGTTACCATTAAAAATGAATTCTAATTTCTTTAGTACAAAATATATACAAAAATCGATATAATGAAAAACACTATATATGTAAAATTCACACAGATGCAGGAAATTCAAAGTACTTGACTGTCAAAAATGATTAATTATGGAAATATATAGTAATAATTTTTCTATAGTGTACTTCATTTGATTACTCTCCAGGTTTTTCTCAATGGAAAAGCATCACCCACCCTCTCTGGGGAGTTTTTGAAATACATGCACAGTTTATAACAGAGATCATCCACTAAATATCACAAAAATAAACAAGCACAGTTTGTTGTTCTGTCTCTCTTTGCCAAGAACTGAGAGGGTGTTATTATGCTACTATCTCAAAAACTGGTTCCCTAGCAACTTCCACTATACCAAATTCTAGGAGTAAGAATTTGATTTAAACTCTCCCTCTTCCCCCCCAACACACATAGTGAGAGAATTGTGTAAGCAAAAAATAAAACCAAGGATAAATCTAAAAAAAGAAAAAATACTCTAGAAAATGTCAAGAAATAATAATTTGATTCTTTGATATTACTTTTGAAGTACTGTTATCTCTTCTGGTCATTTCCTGGAATGAAAAGGGACCCTAATTTGCATTCACTACAGCATATGCACAAATAAATAATAAATATAGGAGACACAACTGAGCATACATCTATAGTTCAGTATACGTGCATGCAATATTTTCATATTGCTTTGTATGCCCGTAGATCTACACAGTGCTTGTACCTTTCAAGCAGAGGGTTTTTTTCCCCCTACTGTTACAGTACCTTCTGTTGTGCAGATATCATTACAGGATCTGATTTCAACATGGTGTTCAAACACATATCAAATGCTAGTTTTTCTTTTCCTTTTTTTTACAGACTCTTTAAATTACTCTTTTTCACAGTGCTATTAAAGAATTTTAATTCTAAAGGTATGACCTAGGGACTTGGATGCAATGTATGAATATTAAAGAAAAGATTCATATAGTGCTAGAACAATTTTAAGGAGATATAGATATAGATAAATGCAAATACTACATATATAATGCATGCTTTCTACAGATTTCTCTGCAAGTGACCAAAAAGATTTATTCAGATATGAAAAGCTAGCTTTAAAAGAAAAGCTAGGCAACAAAATACTCACCTCTTCATGTAATTTTATCAACTGCAACATGAATGCACAGAAAAAGATAAAAAGGAAAGAAATGGCAGGAAAGAAAGATCAGTTGTGTGACAGGATACAGAATTAACATTGACAATTTATCTGTTTACATGTTTAGCATTTAAAAATCACAGACAAACACATTAAAAGATCCTAACATAGACTACATGCAGAGTTTTTTGAACGAATAAAGATCACTTTCACGCACTGTCACATTAAACAAAGAGAATAGTGTGAAATTCTCTTTTAAACCACATCTAAGACACTATCATGAAATAAAGGGGAATGACTTCATAGAAGTCTATAATACAAAAAGGAGAAAACAAGTTTACTATTCCTGTTTTCTAAGATAGTACAGCTGAAGTGATTTTCTATGTACAAGATTTCTACATTTTTTATTTTGTTAGTACTGACATCTGCCTTTTTATGTCTCCCAATACAGCTATTTACTAAATCAGCCAGAGTAACTGTAACTGATGGCTACAGAAACAACAGCTTATATGCCATTTTTAAAATTCTACTATTTTGAATCTAAATTTAATAAGTCTATATTATTTAGTATTTTAGATTATTACTGTGTACCCAAATAATATAAATAAATTAAGAGCAAGCAAACAGTGACATTGTTTTATTAGGTAAATATTTATGTTTCTGAAGAAAATTTACTTCAAAAAGTTATTACATTTCATTATTCTGCTTCTTCAAATGGTGCAGTCGAATTACCTCAACAAAAGATGAGTCCTTTCATTTAATTTTGTCAGGTTCAGAATAGTAATCTTTTGTGCTGAGGTATAAATATACTTAGTCTATTTGCAACACACAAACAAAGTTATAGTTATTGTGGGGAAGGAAGAGCTTCTTTATTGAGAATATGTTATTTTACAGCTGAGAAGGTTTCTTCTTCAATACATTGGCCATTACCAAAGTATTCATATATCCAGAAACTAATTTTCAATTCGAGGAAAACATTTAGGCAAGATGTTTTCTTATTCACACATACACACACACATTCACAACTAACGTAAATTACTCCTTATGCTCACATTGTTGATCTAAAATGAAAAAATTACAACGCCAAGCAAATAAAAACAAGTACTAGAACAAAAACCAGAAATGAATTTTTAAGGAGTGCTGCAATTACTAGCTCTAGTTTTCCAAAGTTAAAAAATGGTAAAACATGTTTTCCGATCCAGCCCCACCTGTTCTTAAATTAAAAGCACTTTGCAATCACTCTTGGTTCTTTTTCTTGCTTCCTCCTCACTTTTCTTCTCCCAAAAGATAAACATTCCGTTTACAAAAAAGATGATTTGTGAATTGATTGCATCATTATGCTCACCCCCCATCCCTTTTGGCAGGCCACCATTCATGTAATGGCTATGATAGTTTAAGGGCCAAAGTTTAAAACTACTATTCTGCAATAGAAACCATTTGGGGCATGACACTCTATATGGTGAATGACAGTTTTAAAATGCTCCGCATTTGTTTTTTCAATAGGTGTCAAAAAAAAGAGTGAGAGAGTTCTATCTTGTTTGTGCTGCATGGCTGAATTTAAGCTCTGCATAGGATTTACAGCTAAGCTAAATAATGGGTGGTTTTATTTTTTAAATGAAGTCTGAAAGATACTCATTCAAATTAACAAAAGATCTTTCCTTCATTTAACAATTATGACACTTGATGACATACTACTACTTCTATTTTTAAAAGCAGTGTTCTAACAATGCCAAACTCAATCAGAAAGCATAAATATGTGTGCAGCCACAATTTTAGGTTATAATAATCAGCATATTTTTGAAACAAAGATTTTTCTCTCTTTCTCCCCCTCCTCCACTTGATGCAAGCGGTAATCTGTTCCTTTGTAGACAAAAAAAATCTGGTTTACGCTGGTTTGAACCAGTGGAATCTCTTGTGACTAAGCCTTCTGCTTTGAGTAGAATCAAAACTGCATCACGGAGAGTGGATGGGTCTGTGAGGCAGATCACGTGGCATGGAGAACCATGGAATTTCCCTTCCCAGAAGCTGATAACGGTAGCGCTGTCTCTGCCCACATACAGATAACGAATAAATACTGAACTCTATTAAAATGCCCTTTACACATTATCATGGGTCGAACACACAATTTTCAGAACTTGTGAGACAATTTATTTTGCTATATACTCTCGGTAAATAACAGATTTGTGACTGGTAATGATCTGCTGTGCCAGGGCTATATGAAGTGATTCCAAACTTCTTTAGATCTTGGAAAATTAAATTGACCAATTTCCCTTTCCCTTTCTGAGGAATTTTGGAGTTCTGATACACTATATGCATAGGCAATCCAATTCCTTATCAGAGTTAGGATATCAAAAATTAGGTAACCATGTCATTGCAAAATATTTCCTCTCGGTAACAGTGCTTTGTTGTACAGTATTTATCAACTTATATACTTATACTATCATCAGTTTACTAATTATTAAGAAATTTCTCTCATCCTAATCGGTCTAGTTATGTAGAGACTTTTTTTCTTTTCCATTCAACTGTATCCACTTCTCAGAGACTGCCTGTAGTTTTCTTGGCAAGATTTTTCAGAAGTGGTTTGCCATTGCCTTCTTCCTAGGGCTGAGAGAAAGTGAATGGCCCAAGGTCACTCAGTTGGCTTTGTGCCAATGTGGAACTAGAATTCGTATTCTCCAAGTTTCTAACTTGATACCTTAACCACTAACCCAAAGTGGCTCTCTATGTGAAGATACCACTTCCATTATTTTAAGTAATGAAATTATAACTTGACATAGTTCTGAAAGCAATTTACCAATCCAACATGCTATTTATTTATTTATTAACTATATACTGTGTGTCCATTTCAAGTAAACCTAAAATATGAAATAAAACTATAACCTTATATTTTATTTTATTTTCCTACATTGCAGTGTTTGTATCTTTCAGGGGAATTGCACATGCAATCAGATAAATTTAAGAGGTTCCAAAGTATTGCTTAAACATTGCTACCCAAACATACACATCCCACTGAGAAACACTGGAAGACCTATATAATTTTTAAATAAATAAATATTACTCTAAGGAGAAAATAACAAAATACTGAAATACCCTGCTTTCATATTTTAAAATGTGCTTAATTAGATTATATTTCATTAGGTCTGCAGTGGAAGGAAATTAATAAAGACAAAGGCAAGACATTCACTTAAATAGAAAACATATAGTCCACTGAAAATAATTTATCCATACTAAGGATATTTCTACTTTAAAAGGAAAACTGCGATGTAGGAAATCACAGCTTTTAGAAACAGTAGCATGTCAAGTTAGTCTTTGCTCTGTATAGTACCATATAAGCAGGGCTTAAAAGTGCTAAGTAAAAAATAATTAAGCCAGGCATATAAAATGATAATTATCTCTAACAAAACTATTAGGATATACCAGATTGTTATTTTTTTCTCAGGGACTAAAATGCTGTAATATAGAATGTCTAATATTTTACTAACCATATTTTTCCAATCAGATAATTTATTCCAAATTACTCTATATACTTTATTTACTAGATTTAACATTTTTTCCATGAACAGAAAAGAACGCCACCAAATATATAGATTTGCATATACTACAGAATGTTTTATACAAACACTTTTTATTTATTTGATTTAATACCTTTTTATTTTTGGAACTGCCTAATTTAGTTTGTTCCCACTTTCTGACTGTCCCTGCTCTTTACCTAACTATGTAACAGGTAATATAAAGTTGTCAGTCTTCCTAGTCAGTCAAAACCAGATGTTTATGCTTATGTTTACATGAACTTGCTTTTCCATTATTTACTGATGTTATGCCTGAGAAATAGAGTATAACTTTCATTATTGTAAACTTAAATGATTACCCAAAGAACAGATGAATCTTTTGAGGTATATTCCAGATGCCCATTCATCAGTCATAAAAATTAAATAGGAACCTTTGTGTCTAAAAAAGCCATTCACTAAAATTTCTAGATCAGCCCAAAAGAAAAAGTGACCAATATATAGAATGTTACAGGGAAACTATGCTTTTCTCATAAACTATTGTTAAAGTATGTCAAATCTATTTATAACTTTTGTTCAAATTATTATTACAAAATACAAAATTTCACTAGTCTAGCAGTGGATGGATGGATGGATGGATGGATGGATACTACACTTGATATCAACCAAAACACCAGTATAGATAAATAGAATATTAACTGATTTAGGGCAATGAAATCACTATAATTTTTGAAATAGAATAAACTTTCTTTCTATGTTAATTTCATTGCATTATCTACAAAATTTCTTTCTGCTTTTACATGTGCAAATGTACCTAAATATATTGATAGTCATGAAAAACATCAGTACTGAGATCTCACCAGTGGTTATATTGATTCTCCTTAGACAATAAAATATGCATTCTTTCAATCAATCAATGCCTTAATTATATAATAAACACTTGTATTTCTTTCAAAGCTCATATTAGAAAAACAACGCAGAGAATTAAAATTCAGAACTAATATTATTTTTTTGACTAGTTAAATTCTGGGAAGAGTGCTAATTTCTCAAAGACCTATTCTGAAAGATATGTCTACTTTCAGATGATTAAAAAAAAAGAAAATGTACGGATAAAAAATACCATTACTGAAACACATTTACTATTTCCCTTAATGTATATGTTAACCAGTCATAGATTATAAAACAAAGGCATAATCCATCCAAATTTTCATATTTTATTTATTAAATATATATGATGGCCTATTTCCAACAACTCTGGTTTTAAAGTTAAAACTTTGAAAGTTCACCTTATTTTTGGCTGAGTTCTATCACATATAGATTATGTTTTGGTATATAACAAAATACAGGGCATATATAGACATTTGCTTAACCTCTTCTATTAATACACATTAGAGAAACAAAGACTAGATAGTAAGAAGTAAGTACATTAATCAATGATGGAAAGAGAATAGAAATTAAAATCAGTAGCAAACTTTTCACAATATTAAATATTTGTTGTTATTATACTCAAATATAATATTACTCAAATATATTATTACTCAAATATAAATTAACTTTCCTATGTATGAAGTTATCAATATTATAATGTATTAAAGCAAAAAGTAATTATAGATATTTATCCAGAGTAAACTTTGGGAACAAAAAAGTACAGAATAATTAAAACATGATAATTGTAAACTACCTTTCTGAATACTTGCAATATTGCAAGTAATACTTTACTTACTATAGTATTAAATTATTAATATATATATATATATATAATATATAGTATTAAATTATTAGTATTTAATTACTAATACTGCACAATGGATACTCTGAATATAAAGTTTAGAAATATTTCACATTTCTTAAAATAATATTTTATATTAAATCAGTTGCATTTATAACGTTTTTGGCATAATTTCAGTTCAGAGAACAAAATCTTTTTCAGAGGGGCAACTACACAGGAAAAGAAAATCACATTCTGAAATCCCATTTTCATTTGTTTTGCCTTCCAGTGTTGATTTAATGACATTTCATTCTTATCAAAGCTGTATTATGTGAATTTGTATTCCTTTAAAATGTGTTTGAGATGAGGATCTTGGGTTTGTTGGCAAACATTGTTTCAAGCTACATCTTAATATTAAATAATAAAGAAAAAGAGTAGAAAATATTTTGGTTTTTGTTTGTATTTTTTTAAAAAATAGCAGACAGTGATCCAAGGTAAAATTGTAAAATCTCCAAGAATCATTTTGAAGTTGAGACCCCAGCTTTGCATTAAACAGTATCACTTCCACATGAGTTGTTACTAATGCTGTTAAGAAGCAGCTTGAGAAGCCCAGTGTGCCAATGACCTCCTTCACCCTCCAGCCACCCACTAGGGCTTCTTGATTAGCATCCTACCTGGATTTCTGAGGAATTCCCATCATCCCCTAGGAGCTCATTCCGCACCTCGTCACTGTAGGCAATCCGTGACCTTTTCTGTAAAATAAAAAATAAAAATAAAGAAATGTGAGCAAGCAAAGCTCACTATCAACGTTGTTCAACTCAAAACCTCGAGAGCCCTCTAATGGATACCTACTTAATACAAATTTCTAAACTTCTCAAAAAGTTGTTTTAACAAAAGGATGATAAATGTAATAATCATCAACAGTTTTAGACCACTGTAGAATTTTTAGATCAAATGGCCTAACATGCATCTTCACAAAAAAATCCAAAAACTTTCTTATATTTAGTATTAACTATTTCAAATTGCATTTTCCCTTTCTCCAACCCCAAAGTCCTCATTTTACAGAACCCTATTCTAAGCAAACATATGTCTGATTACAATAAACTTCTGTATTTTTACCAATACTAAAACACCTATGGTTACACCGTATGCCAAATAATCAGATCTAACAATTAAGATGTACCATCTGATATTCAAATTATTGTGCATGGATATAACAATAATAAAACTGAACATCAAAAAAGAGCAACTTTGCCAGTTTATTTTATTTTCATGTATTTACACCCATATATCAGACATAAAGCTTTTAAACTAAGAATTCTTACTGACTTCTAAAGGCTAATGGTAAAACATTGATCCCACTGATCAGAACCATGTAGTAAATCACAACACTAAATCAAATGGAAAAAAAGCATAGACAAGAAAAAAATATACTTTTTATTGGGTGTTTATTTGACTAATTTATTTAAAATGAAATGCAAAAAATTACTGAAAGTTTCTGTCCAGGAAAAAAGTAATGTGCTCCTTTTTTCAATAGGAGGTAAGTTCAATAAAATAAATTATTCTTTGGATGTTAGAATGAAAAGCATTTTGTTACAAAATATATACTGGATTTAAACTGAATGCAGCATCTCGTATCTTTTTTCCATGGCATGTGAAACAAGTAAAACTAATAGCACTGAAAATGAAAGTTAATATGAAATAGCATTCAATAACAAAGCTCATTGGATTAACATGTGCAGAGAAAAATGATAACAAAAGACTTTCAAGCAAGTTTATGTGGATTTAAAATTAGAAAGAATTAAACATTTGTGGACCTATTTAGGGAAAATATGCTCAAAATGCAATGCATGGTGATATGCATGGTCAGCTATGTTAGTGATTTCGTTTTGGTTATCTTATATTGATTTTGCTCTAAAGAACTCACTGGGTTTTGCTTAAGTTCTTTTGAAAAAAATACAAATGTTTGTAAACAAATTTGAAGACAACAGAAATGGACATTGGCTGCTTTCATGGTTGCAAAAAGATTGATATTAGAAGGATAGACTGACAATCTATAGCAATTACATAAGGTCTGAAGACTTCATCTCAGTTTCTATACTGAACTCATCTCTCTATAACTTAACAAAGATGATATAAATTTAGAAAGCATACTTACTTAAATAGTTAATTTCTTAAATCTATTATAAGGTATGCTAGTATAAATATATATTAATGAATATATATAAGGAATTAATTTTAGTTTTGTTCAGATAAAAGATGCATGAGGGTGATGCTCTGAACAACTTTATTTTTAAACATATTTTATTTCTAATTTAATTTAATAGAAAGCAAGCATACACTGAGCATGCAACAGTCTCCAGAATCACTGATATTTCCAAGAATGCCCCTGAATTTCATATGTGCCCCTTAGGCATTCTTATTCTTATAAAATAAAAATAATGAGTGACTGTATCCCAGTCTTTTGTTTATAAAGGTGTTCACTTACTCAGAAAAAAAGACAAAGGAAAGCTAAGGATTTATAGTTGGTTAGTGAGGGTGGGAAAACACAGAGGATGGTAGCAAGCAGAATGCTAATTTGCCTTTTAGAAAATGGTATTTTCTGCCTGGGGTCATGCCATTTTAGCAGCCATTTTTGTGAACTATTAAGCATTCAATTATTTGTTTTGACTACATTTTATTAAAATCTGAAATAGACCCATCTGTCCCAAAAGACTGAGATATCACAAACTGGCAAACAGAGAACCCAAATACCAAATAGTATTATAGTTAAATCCTTCATTTTACTCAGATGTAAGATGCAAAATACTTTTGACTCTTTAAAGAAATTCATTATCTTTTTCAGTATGCCACTAAAGCTACTTGATAGAAAATATATGCTTAGTCACTATACTGCTACTACTACAATTACTACTACCACCATTACCATTATTTGTTATGTGTAGATCTCAGAAAGAATAGTCTCACGTTAAAAAAGTAAAATAGTTGCCACAGCATTAAAAGAAATGGGAACCTTTAAAGAAGCTCTGGTATCAGAGTCCCTGTTTAAATTATTCATTTCATCACAATGGGAGACTGCAGTATGTAAGAATTTCATATGGAGATTGATTTTGTTTTTCTCTTCTTTTGCCAAAAAGCTAACAAGTTGGCAGAGAATGGTCAGTTATGATAATACCTTATTTTGTGTTTAATATATATCAGAAAAGGAATAAAGTTACAAATGCATGTTAGTCATGACTAATCCTTTTCTATTTAAGGTTTGCTACTTTATACTGCTAATGACTAACAATTTAACCCCCTTGGTCAAATAGCATCATATAAATTTAGTAAGTAATGTTGTAATTCCAACAATGCAATAGTAAACCATTACTTACCTAAGTCTGCCTTCTGTAAGCTACTGGGCAAACCATGCATTTACTTTCAGGCCTACACCAACCACCCAAATAATCCAGTCATCCAGAAAGATCTCCCTGGCACCAGAGCACAAGTATAAGCATGTCCAAAACACTTCCCTAGAAGATACTGTATAATATGGTGTGATTTAAAGTCTGGTGACTTGTCCTATTCGGTCCTAACTCTCTAACATGCTAAGCTTATTAGAACAAAAATAATACAAGGCTTATTCTGTTTTTCTTTTCTCCAACATTTCCTGCATGTACTATAAGAATATGTATAAAATAAAAACGTCACCTTTGTATATCTCCAAAGACACTTTAGAAATGCAACAAATAAATTACACTTGCATGAATGCATAGGATATGCAATAACATCTCTGCATCCTCTGAAAGTTGACTCTTTAAAGGTAGGGTGGGCAGTTGGTGATCTCGGGGGTCAAGAATCCCCCAAACTAAATTCACATAGACCTTGTTGTAATTTCAAACCTTCTATTTAGAAGAGCAGGCAAGCGTTCAAGGAAGACTTAATTGCCATTTCCTTGTAGAATGTTTGGATGGAACAGAAGATACTGTATGACCACAAAGAGAAAAAAAGAAAACATCAGAGATAGATTGGTGGGTTCATCTCTTATGATTCTGACTTTTCCTTCTGCTTGCTTTAGGTATACTTATCATGTAGTCATCTATAGGCTATCCATGAGGAATAAATTTCTGGACTGGAAAAAATGCCAACTCCAAGCATTCAGGTTTTAAAACATAGAGCTGGTTCTGTAAAATAGCATCTGTCTGAAAATATATAACATGAATAAGACACAGCAAGCTATACTAGAAGTGTGACGTATATTTAGATTTCATTGTACAATGAAATTTAGTGCAATATACCTACATCATGCTCAGCACAACAAATATGTATTGTCACAGGCTTTTTTTGTCACATTCTCAAAAATAAAAGCTTTATAAAACTACTCAGCTTTTTCCCTACAATTAGAGGCAACTGTACAATATTCATCAATAAATAATTTGATACTACTTTTGATCATAATTCCTTTCCGAAATGAATTGATCACAGAGAAGATCAAGTCTTTGAACTGAAGTGCCTATTTGTTCTCTTAGCATCTATCTAAAATATCAACACAGTAGTCTCATTTGTCTTTACAATAATAACTCTAATAATCTAAGAACTTTTTATGAAGCTGAATGTCATTAGGGATGGCAAGAGAAAGTTAATGCAACCAGAATAAAAGAATAAAAGTGCATTAGGCGTTCAACTTTGCCAATCTTTATTGAGTATACATTTGCACTGTAGCCAAATGCAAGATGAGATTTGTACTGGAAAATGTCACACATACTACAACAGTTTGAAGGAACTCAATTCATAATGCATTTTATAAATAGTTAATGACTTCTATACATAAGCTAACCAGGCAAATCAAGAAATAGTCAACAATTTTTGTCTTAGTTGTCAGCTATCACTGTCTACAGTACTACTATTTTATATGTATGATTCCAGAAGAGACAGAAACTTTCCAGAGCCTCAAATCCAATCCTTTTTCTGAGAAACTCAATGTAAGTATGATAGTTTTTGTACAGTGAATATGCCTGATAAAGAGCTTTTTGTAACAAATTCTTTGTTTGATGGTTTAGTTGTTTTCCTGGTACTTCATCTTCTATATGCTCAAGATGACATGCATACAGAAGCATTCCTCAATATTACTGGGCAAAAAGTATGATTTCATTTATTTATACATCATATTTATATGTTGCCAATTTCCTAATGGACTCTTGGCAGTTCACAATCAACATTTTAACATTAAAACCTGCTCCCCCAAGCTGACTGGCAGTGTTCACATCCAGCAGCTTTCCTCCATGGCTCCTGCTCCACCTTCAAGCTCAGGAAGGTCCAGCGCCGACTTCCTGCTCCCCTCGCTCCGGCTGGCTTCCCCCAGAAGGGTACCCATTCATCTACTCATGTTTTGCATGCTGTTGAACTGCTGGGTGGGCAAGAGCTGAGGTGGAATAGCTGAGCTCACCCTGCTGCATGGCAACACCAGGTCTTGAATTTGGGCTGCCAACCTTCCAGCCAGCAAGCCAAGCTCTTAACTGCTTGAGCCACAATGCCTCTCATCACCATGCATGATTTTATGCAGCTA
>JANHZU010004003.1:24931-36051 GCA_032468055.1 Acrochordus granulatus
ATTTTAGTAGAAACATTTATAAAATATTAATTTTATAAATTAAAATTAATTAAAATTAATATAATTAATTATAAATTATAAATTTATATGCTTCCTGTCTCCCATTTTACGGAAATATATTTGACTTTTTCAAAGAAGGAAATATGTAAACATAACATTCAATTAATTATTTAAATTATATAAATAAATATATTTAGGCATATTTATTACCAAAACAATTTATGCAAGCTGATTATTACAACTACAAAAGTTTCTTTCATATGCCACAGTGAAATTCAGTATCATTTATTCGTATACAGTACAACAGGAGTATTTCATTCTAATATAACACCGTGTACTTGTTAAGTTTTGATATTATCATGAAATTTAGAAATAAAGGGAAAAGACAAGGAATTTGATTAAGAAATCAGAATTAATATGAGGAATATATAAAGTGTTTTATAGATCTCAGTTAGCAAACACAATGAGACAAATACAAGCTGCCTTGTTCAACTATAAGCTGATGGTTGGGAATATTCTGGAAAGCATATCAAAGTACACTGGCATTCAGTGATATAAATATACAAACACATGTTTTGTGAAAACAGAAGTCTGGGAATGATGAACTTGTTACTACAACTACCTGTTCTTGACTCATGGTCTATTTTTTCCAGGTTGGTTCCTCTTATTATTTATTGATTAGTTAAATCTATATCAAACTTTCCCTCCAAGATTCAGGCTGGTGTTCACAGCATTCCCTCCTATTTTTCCCAGGGAAAGAACATTGGGCTAAGAGAAGGTGCCTGATACAGTGTTACTTAGTGGACTTCCATGGCTGAGGAGTGACATGAACCTGGGTCTCATCAACCCTAGTCCAATACTTTATCCACTGCACCCCTCTGGCTCACTTTTCTAAATCATTATTTTATATTATTATCAGACTGGAACATATGTTTTGCTTTGTTTTCTCATCCTTCTTTACAGTATGAAGCTCTTTTACCTATAAATGCAGGTATTGAACTAATACTTGTGGAAGATGTTATAATGAGTCCTAAAGAAGCGACTATTTATAATCATCCAGTGGTTAAGGTAGGTCTGTGTGTTTGTATCTGTAGGTATGTATAATTGCTGTCTCCGTGTAAATTTTCTAAAATGTATTTTTCTTCACAGGCTGAACTGCTTATTAATGGGGGCTCTGGATATTTTTTTATTAATACCAGCATTGTTGACATTGTTAAAGTAGCATATGAAGAAGGCAAAGACATTGCTCTGGTAAGTGTTTATAATGCAAATCATTTGTTTCTTCTTTTGAGAAAAAACACTGGATTTTGTGAAATGTATTGGGAGAACTTTAAATCAAGTGATCTTAGAAATTCTAAGACTTACAGAAATTGTAAATCAGAGTCCATCATCTCTCAATTAAGTCAGGTAGGTCAGTAAGAAGATATTATTCTGGTTTGTTTCAAAAGGGCTCTAGGGCTCACGTAGTGGGTGTGGGAAGTGGGTGTGGGCAGTCTCTTAAGGATCTGATTGGTTTTCACCTATATTTTGTATAAATCTACTTTGTTCAAGTTAGACTTATATTCAGTAAAATAAAATTCTGTCTTGTATGAATATTTTCCTACTGACTGAACAGCAGCTAACTAACAATTCAGCAGTCAGTCTCACATTTTTCAAATTAATTTCTGTCCTTTCATGTTTTCCCTTTCTTATTTATATAACTTGTTTTACATACGTGGATGAGTGTGAGAGTTTTAAGTTCAAGGACTGAAATCAGCCTTGTCCACTGCTCTCTGCTGCTGTGAGGTGCTCTAGAGATAATATTTTTTGCAGCATGGAATAGAAATACTGTAAAGCGAAAACAATTGATAATTAACATTTTTTAGTATGGCATTTGAAGCTCCCTGACTCTAAGTAATGAAATTACACTAAACCAAGTGTCGGACTTTCATAGGATATCTATTTTAGATGGTTTCATAAAAATGTGTGAGCTGAAAGATAGTGACAGCCAAAGCTAAAAGAAATGGATTGGTGACATTACAGAAAACTGTAATACGTTGCTAGATATGACAAAAAAAATTGTGATTGGAAGTTTTCACTGAAAGTGTTCTTCTGGAAGATAAGCTGCCATCAATTTATGTGTCATTAAGAATAAAATTCTCAGCAGTACAGATGCTTTCTTTCTTTCTTTCCTCAAATTCAGTCCATATAACCTTTTTAAAGGTCTTATTTATAAGATCCTTTCTCAGCATGATTTGTGTTTTGTTTTTCTCTTCCTGTTTCCAAAGGCAGAGTACAAGACTGGAGGTTAAGAATTGTATAAGGGGCATGTGAATGCAATTACTACCTACAGGCCTTTTCCTTTGTCTCAGTGAAATTAGGTTCCTCAGATATATTTTAAAACTTTATTTGGAAAGGGCAGCTTCTCCTTCTGTAGAAAAAATGTCCTTCCTAATCTTACCATACAATTTTCTTTTGTCACTGTTATGTACAATTTGCTTGAACCACAATAACTTTAGTTTAAGTAAAGAAGTAGTCACAGTAACTAATTAAGAACAACATTCAATACCATTTTCCTTTCTTTTAGATATATCCCTTACATCCAGGATCAGTGTCTGTCATGATTCATGACTTGTGTCTTGCATCTACTACTGTTGCTAAAACTGAGGTGTATGTTTCTGATATACAAGAAGTATATGTTGGAATTGTTGATAAGGTTAGTATTCAGTTTTAAGTGAATGGCTTGTGATATTTGTTTACTGCTGATAGAGTAAGCAAGACTTTTCTGTTATCTAAAATATGTAGCAAATCTCTAGTTAGCTATATATAGATAACGGCTACCCTGCCAGCCATGACTAACTGTAGGGTGCAGTGCTCATCCCCGTTTCTAAGCCGAAGAGCCAGTGTTTGTCCAAGGAGGCTTCAGTGGTCATGTGGCCAGCATGACTAGACACCAAAGGCACACAGATGCTGTTATCTTTCCTGCCAGAGTAGGAATTTAATTACCTATTTATCTATTTGCATTTACATGCTTTCGAACTGCTAGGTTGGCAGGAGCTGAGGCAAACAACAGGAACTCACCCTGTTACACCGCAGTTCTGGGTCTCAAACTCTGGCCACTGACCTTCCAGCCAACAAGCCAAGTGTCTTAATCACTTGCATCATTGCGTCTTTTTGTTTAGCTATATATACTGATTAAATATATATTTTAAATATATATATATATATTAAACATTCCATGTACCTCAGTGTATAGTCATGCTGGCCCCATGACCATGGAAATGTCTTTGGACAACACTGGCTCTTCAGCTATAAAATGGAGATGAGCACTGCCCCTAGAGTCAGACATGACTGGCAGAGGAAACTTTTACCCTTTTTTTACCTTTTACGGACATAACTGCAAATTAAAGCAAAATGTATGGCTTTTTACCACTACTAAATTCGAATCTGATAAATGTTGGCAAGCTATATTGTTTGAATATTGGCATAAGAAGCTCATGTAGCTTAGTGGTAAAAATCTGAGCATGCATTTCAGTCTGTGGCTTATCTTACAACATGAATGCCAATCCTAACTAATCTTGCACTTTCTCTTAAGGTTGTTGAGATAATATCTTGGGATGGGCAAATGACTAAATCTTAGTGTTTTGTTGGGTCTATAATACATTGTATGGTTTTTAATTCTAATATATTTTATAAATAGTAACCTGCCAGTTCAGATTGACATAGCATATATATCTGTTCATATGCATGTATGTGTGCATGTAATTTATTACAGTAATATACATGCTACTTATTTACCCAAGCTGCTTAAAAACTAAAAACAAAATACAACTTCACTGATGTTTTCAATTACAACCAGGTCAAGGGTATGACTTAACAGAAGAAAACATCTGAACAACAATCCCATTTGCTGATTAAATTTCTACAGCTGTCCAACTCATACAGTGACTCTAAGGGTTTTAGAACAAAAAAAGAATCCAAGATGAAAACAAGTTGTTACTATAATAGGCAATTTGGTTCACGTGCATGAGACAAGCTATTTGAAGTTTTCCTAGAAGTCATAAAGCCAGCTAAAAACCTTTTGTTAGTCAGAAGTTTGCTGCCCACAGCAGATGGAGGGCTACAAAATGCATTCTGGTGACAAAAGAAGGGGTGTGTTATATTGAGGGGGCAATTTTTTTTAGATGTGGGTTCTGTTAAGTGTGGGAATGAGAAGTGAAGGTCTCTTGGAAGCCGACTGATCCTATTTCCTCCCCTAATTCCCTTCCCGTAATCCTTTCCAAATAACCTGAATTTTGGTAGCACATCTTAAAGTTTAAGGAATGGAATGGGAATGGTTTTCTCAAAAAGTTGTCTCTCTACTCTTATTTCTACAGAGGAAAAGAGGAGAGAAAAAAACTATAATTACCAAAAAAGTGTCATTTTGCTACCAAATTTCAATGATGCAATCTCAGAATAGCAGGGTACAGTTTAGGAACAATAGGCCATGCATTCCCTACCCTTGCCTTAACATAAAGGGGTATCTTTGATAAGCCAAAAACAATTAGATTAAATACAGTTCAAAAGTTCAACAAATGTTGAGTGCCTTTACTATATTGTGGCTGAGGTCTTCGCTGTGGTTTAATCATGAGAGAATCTACTCAGAGCAGAAGAATTGCACAGAAAAACCTTTCCCGGTCTTGGCTTATACTACAGTTTATTTTATAGTGATGACTGGGTGTGAATGGTGGATCTGAGAAAGCTGACATATAATCAAGTCTGGTTGCACTCTACAGTTGCTTAGAGATAGTGAAGTCATTTTGATTGCAGTAATTCTGTATTAGTGGACTGATCATGGTGCACAATATTTTAAGCTTCAGATAAATAGAATGTATTGCTTGAACTGAAATGCAAATATCTGTAAACACTGTAGGTAGAAATTGGCAAAAATGTTAAAGCATACGTCAGAGTGCTGGATGCTTCGAAGAAATACTTTCACAGTAAAAACTTCAAGTTCATGGATTTAACTCTGAAGGCAGCATCTCAGATTATTTTCTTAAAGTAAGTGCTATGTTTGTTTATTATGCTTTGCTTTAAGTACTGTAGAAAAAAACAGGCATTACAAGTGTCACAGCATCCCATTGTCACATGATCACCATTTTGGTACTTCACAGCCTGCTGCCAACAAACCAAGTCAGTGGAAAAGCTGGCAGGAAAATCACAGTCACATGATGTCTTGCTTAACAAACACAGATAATTAATTTAACCACAGTGGAAGTGAGGTTGTAAGTCTGTCACACTCACATGATATCTTGCTTAACTACTGCATTGCTTCGCGACGGAGTTGCCAGTCCCAATTGTGAATATTAAGCAAGGGCTACCTATATATCTTTTGGTTATCTTTTTCCATGTCTTACATTGTTTTATATAACTGTTTAATACAGACTTACACTCCAAGTCAATTCTCCTCCATGACAGCTCATTACATTGACTTATTGATATTTATTAGTTTGATATCAGCTCATCATTGCAAATAAACATAACTAGAAATGCTTCATTGAATTAAATTGAGGCAGTTGCTGTTTAGTGCTTCAGTGAGACACATTCAGATTTGTACTAATTCATGTATTATTATTGCAGAGCGCTTGGTGAAACCTCAGATGAATACACAGCTGTTTTTCTTGTGCATGGTGTGGCCATAGGTCAAACCAGTGTTATAGGAGTTGTCACTGACAGATATGGTGAAAAGATCTATTCAGCTCCACAACAAATTGAAGTAAATATACTAATTGTTAGCTCTTCATGCTTTTAGGATTCTTTTTTATAATGATGCTTCTCAGCCAGAGAACCCCTTCACTCAAAAGCTGAAAGTAAAATTATTTTAATGGACAAATATCAATAACATTAGGAGGAAATATGGATGTAGTAATGCTGTGTACTATGCTATGTGTAATAAAACAGGAAGTATATTACTAATCATTTTCGTAAGCTTCAGAGTCTGGATGCTTTTGCCTTTTTTTTGCTTCTGATCAAAACAAAAAATGGGATGGGACTGAGCTTTAAGCAGTGATTATGATGGAGGACAAGCATAAATTAGAGGATCATCTAGCTGAAATAATTTAGAAAGAAGCTAAGGATTAATAAGATAAACACTATGAAAATAGTGAAGCTCCAAAGTTGTTGCAATAGAATAGAGATAATTACAAGATAATAAAACAATTTCAAAATGAAAAAAAGATGACAAGGAATTGACAAAGCACAGCTACAAAGAAGTAATAAAACACTGGGTGCATTTCAAGGTAGGAAAAATTAATGACATTGCAGAGGGATGAATGGCAAGCTGCTTCAAGTGCAGACATTTAAAAAGACAAAAGAAAATGAATGTAAGAAGAAAAATGAAACAGCAAGAAAGTAGATTGAGGTGAAAATTGTTATGCTATTTCTGAATAGCTGAATTTTAACTTCATAAATTCTTGCCATACTTCTAGGTATTTCCTCCTTTTAAACTGATACCAAAGAAAGTCACCCTACTCATAGGTGCAGTGATTCAAGTAAGTTGGTTTTAAATTATTATGCTGAACTAATTATTTCCTAAACAGAAGTTAGTGTCTACCTTAAGTAATCATAATCTTATTCCTCAATGTGTGGTTTCCATCGATTATGTAGTAACTTTGTGTGATTTGGTAATTTCCAAATGTTCGTAGACTACAGGTTTGAGAATTCCTGAACTGAATATTCAATGGACAACAATTGTTAAGGATGATAATTAGGAGACAATGTTACAATTAAAAAATCATCATCATCATTTCCAGATTCTTAGCTGCCTCATGTTCAGAGTCTACACACACCAAACTTAAAAAATGATGAAAATATTTTTCATCCATTCTGATGACCATTTAGTAACTACAGGTAGTCCTCATTTACCTACCACTTTTTCAGCAACTGATCATAGTAATTACAGCACTGAAGAAGGAGGCTTATGACCAGTCCTTAAAGTTGTTGCTGTCACAAATTATGTATGACATCACGTTTAATAACTGTGAGTGATTCACTTAATGACTGCAACCAGAACTAATGTTGTAAATTGGTGCAATCACATGACATTTCACTTTATGACCATGTCACTTATTGTGATAATTGAGGACTACCAATACATTGGAATTTTTGTAAGAAAAAAACTTTTAAACTTTTAAGAGAAAAACCATCTAGAGTCACTAAATCAGTGAGATGGTTGCATAAATAAGTAAATCTGAGAAATCTTTTAAATTATTTTATTATGAAAGTCTTGAAAATCTACATCCAGGTAAATAAAAGAAAAATGCAAGCGTTTTATACTTGTTCTCACCTTTCAATTCATCCCACAAAAGTATTTGCTGACTGTAACTGAATCCTTACTGTATGCATTGGATTACAAGTCCCATAATTCCTAACTTTGGATGGGGAATTGAAGTCTAGAAAGCATACAGTTGGGCAAGGGTGAATTATATTGCATATACTTCATAATCTGCCGTTAGTCTTCTCTTCAAAGAACAAGATAATGACAAGTAGCATTGTATCAAGCCAGCAATCTCAATTTGCATCTATTGTGTTATTAGAGTATTAAGCACATTATATAAATCTTATTTAATCTATAAATTGAACAGGAAAGAGAAAATAATTCTTATTTTTCAAATAATTAACTACAGATTACTTCTGAGGGAGGACCACAGCCTCAGTTCAACATAATCTTTTCCATCCATGATCCCAATATTGCTTCCGTAAACAACAGTGGCTTTATAACAGGCAAAGCAGTGGGCAACAGTACTGTAATAGGAATGGTTCAAGCAGTTCATGAAGAAGCTGGCAATGTTGTAGTTGCATCCCAGGTAACATCTCAATATGTGCAAATAGAATACCTCTGAGCTGAAGTGTAGGTTTATGAAAAGTTTTTAAACAATTCTTATTTTAAAATGAAGAATGGATTCGAGGTAATTGTTGGAAGATGCACCATATTTAGGCTGTTTACAAATACAGTACTTAGCAGGGCAACATGAGGCTAAGAGACATGAACTAGTAGATACATCACTATTTATGATGTCATCACTATTTACTATTTCAAAATCCTAGTGCCCATTAGGAGGGAAAAGTAGATCAATTCAATTCAAAAATGATCAATTCAGAAAAGTGTTTTTTAATCTGAGCTGGGTCCCTATCCAGATTTAGTACTAATAACAGATTTAGTACTATTAACCCTTAAAATGACAGTTTAGGACAAGACTGTTTAAGCATAACCTTTTGGGATGGATGAATGGAGAAGGAAGGAAAGAAAGAGTAAGTAAGAAAGAAAAGATAGCTATAACTTCAAGGATCACTTATAACTATCATTTGTTCACTACTGTTGCAATTTGTTATAACTGAGGGAATGGTCATTAAGCAAGGACTGCCTGTATTGTGTATCAGTTACAGTGCTGGGTTTTGCTTATGCAGTCTGTTTTATATTATACAATGTATTGTTTTACCAGTTTACTTAATGTTATTTATGAACTTTTATGCTAAATCTCTAAAGCATAAAACCATGATGAATTGTACCAATCCAAATCTCTCTCACACAAACAAACACAAACATGCACACACCATATACAAATCAAATTAAGGATCCATCTTCAATCACTGTAGACATGTGTTTAGCTCTGTATACATTTTGTCCCATAAATATTGCTTACTATCATTGATGATAAATACCAATGAAAAAGTCTAAATAAGCCTGTGCTTCTGAGCCTGATACCTAGTTTTAAACATATTTTTCAAATAAATCCTGTTTTGTTTATGTATTGCTTGGCTAGATTTTAATGTGCCATTGATGGGCATTCATATGTTGATGGGGCTTTGATTTGTTATTAAGTTTTTATAATGTCCTGATTTATATGAAATTTACTTTTATGAAGCTTCATTATTATGTGTCGATCTCAGTTAAGCTTTAAGTCTTTGAAAAACTTCTCTTACTGGCTTTTTTTTTAATTCACTGTGGAAAATGAGCTATAAAAAATTAAAAATCACATTGAAATTACTTTTTTTCTGATCTAATCAAATTCCATTTTTAAGTTAAAAGTGCAAGTGTTTCTGGTTTTATTTCTAAAAGGAAGTTACTGTATAATTACTAAGGTACCAGATAAAACAAATGGTGTTTACCTATATCAGACTTCTGGATTGCTTCTAATAGATTATTTGATTCTCTTAATTGTTCCCTTCATTTTTCATTTGTTTGATTTATGTTTATTATTTTTATGCTGATGGTTGATGGGTTGATATGATTTGATCTGTTCCATACATTTCTTTTTTGTAATTTTGAATTGTTTTGTGGGCCACCTTGAATGTCATATATTGACACAGTAAAGCTGACTAGAGTAGCTTTTTAATAAATAATTACTGCTCTTTTTAATGCACATCTACAGTAAAATTAATTGAATTGGTATGATACTTTATGATGTCCCCTTTAGGATGAAGTTGAAATTGAGGTAATTCAGCTTGAAGCTGTCAGAATCCATGCACCTATTACCCGAATTAAAACTGGAACTCAGGTAAATCAAATTACACTATTTCTGCTGTTGCTGCTGTTGTAATAGTAAAATACAATTGGCACTCATTGCAATACCTCAATACTAGCATAATTTTAACCTTTTCCATTTTTAAATGTGATCTCCTTTTAAAAGGAGAAAAGTTTCCTTTTAGTTTTTGCTTCTCTTTCCTCAGATGCCAGTATACGTGATGGGCATTGCTAGCAATCAGACCCCTTTTTCATTTGGAAATGCAGTGCCAGGCTTAACATTTCATTGGTCTGTCTCTACAAGGGATATCTTGGATGTCAAATCAAGATTCAGTGAGGTATATGCTTAACACCCTATTATGATTTAATTTTTAAAATTTTGCATTAAATAATGTTTTATAGAGAGTGATTTGGAAAAGAATTAACAGTTTGTCTTCTATAGAAAAAATATCTGGTTTGGCACTTCTACGAATCTAGATTTCCTCTAGGCCTCCACAAAATTCCAAAGGAAATGAGAAATTTGGAAACAATTTCAGTATGTCCTGATCTAATCCTGAAAGTTGCTGTAATAAGTATTTTGCTATATTAGCAGGAAACTCCTTTCAGTTCTGTGATTGTTGTATGTGAATTCATAGGGCGGTTTTTAATAAACCTCTTTTGTTAGACCACAGAACATAGAAAAATTAACTAAAACTTAATCTTTTAAGAGAAAGGGAGAGTACTGGTTCTACCATATTGAATAGTATTCCATCATTGCCTAAATTAACACTTTTTTCTTTCAGGCTTCCGTTCAGCTTTCGGTGGAAAATAATTTTGCAGTGGATCTTTATGGTAAAGGGAAAGGAAAAACAGGGTTGAAGGTTGTTGTGAAAGTCCTTGATCCTTCAGCTGGACAGTTCTGTTACCTGGCAAAAGAATTGACAGATGAAATCCAAATACAGGTATTACGTTGGCAATCCTGTAGTTCAAACATCCTTAGCCCTTTAGAGAAAGATGCTAAAATCCGTATGCATTGTGAAAACAGACAGTTGTGTGTCCATACCACAAACTAAGGACTGAATGGTTTCATAATTTTGTATAATCACAGGAAAAAAGTATGTAAATATTGCTATTGATCATCAAATTAATTGCCACAAGAATCTGAAACTTTTGGTTTCCTTCAGTAAGGAAAAACCGAGAAGGAATATCTAATATCCAAAGCCAGAAGAGCTATAGACTTAGAGATGAGTTAGTTGGCCTTCCTTGTCTCTCTCTCAGTTGAGATACAAATAACTTGAAGTAAAAAAAATGCAATTTTTAAAACTGAACACAAATTTCAAAATAATGCATTTCTTCTGGGATGAATTTTAATTTCTTTTAGTATAGGATAGATACTAAAACCATCCCAAAGAAACAGAAATGCAAGAAGCAAAGTGGCTGTCTGATGAGGCTTTAGAAATAGCTGAAGAAAGAAGGCAGGAAAAAGGCAGGAGAGAAAGGGAAAGATATACCCAACTGAATGCAGATTTCCAGAAAAGAAATCAAGGAGAGACAAGAAGGCCTTCTTAAATGAGCAGTGCAAGGAAATAGAAGAAAACAATAGATTGGGAAAGACTAGAGAGCTCTTCAAGAAAATTAGAGATATCCAGGGAAGGTTTCA